>APFE031268131.1:34613-67958 GCA_000404065.3 Pinus taeda
TTAGGTGGAAAACCCCCTCTGGAAAAACCATCAAACACTTCTTAGTAATTGTCTTCTTCTCTGTTCGAAAGAAAAATTAATTACATCAAGATTTCAGCTACAATTGAGGGAGGATTAAACCCCTAATTCACAATATAAAACCCGTAAGAAGCTACTACACCCTAATATCAGCTGCAATTGGAAGGACACCCCAATGCCCTATGAGTCAGGCCATTACCTGACGAGTGCCCCAACACTCCGTTTACTAGTTTTTGTCAGAAGGATGATTCGTTGCCATGTAATTTATCAGCCACAACTAAAGGGATGCCACAATGCAGGCCATGGCTTGCCTTAGCACAACCTTTCCACCCTAAAGAGTTCTCAGGCCACAACCTGAAGGTGTCTCCAATCACCTTCCTTGCGCCACCCTACCACCTTGAAGAATCATTAGATCACATTTCAAAATTTTGACGCTGGATCCCTCTGTGCTCTGAATTAATATAATAATGTTGTGAAGGAGATACTTCTATAACCTATCAAATCCTTCTATTCACTAACCACACTGTACAATACTGTCCAAACTGATCACTACACAAAGCTTTGCATGACATCCCATTGCTAACATTGTCAAGTCAACTGAGTGCACAAGTTGACCACTATTTACTTCTTTATTTTATTTATGTAACCCTATTTACTTCTTTAAAAGAATTCATTCACGCAAATATTAATTTCAATAACCATTAGTTTTATTCTAACGTTATTTATTTAAATAAATTACTTATGATACTATTCTTACTATTTTTTTAATCAAGATAAAATAATATTTATTTATTTAATTATGAAAATATATAATATTATTATGATATACTAGCCTGCTCCTAGAGTCAATAGTCTTGGGTCCTAGGTCAAATATCCCGTTATGTAGCCGTTGGGTCTCTGCTCAATCTATTTAACTTGCTAGGCCTGATCGGTTTCTTCAACTTGTCCTGACAATGAACCACACTAGTTGGTTCGAAACGTGTCGACAAATGTATTTTTCATGTGATTTACGCTGAAGTTCTTCTTATAAACTATACAACCTGTTATCATTGATCATTTTCACTGCATATCACTAACATTGCTCAACCGCACATGAATAGATGAACATTCATGAGCTCACAAACTGGCTACCAACTACATGTTAATGCGTTGCACTAGTCATGATTGAATACACATCAAAGCTCTTATGCAAAAAACCACATCACTAACCCAAACTTCCTGTACTACTGCAAATGCTAAACCCAAACATATGATAATGTCATACTCCAAGATGCCTTAGGTCATCGTTATGACCTGCTACCAATTCTCTCAAGCTTTGTCCAGAAAGAGCTACCAACATATATCTTATCACTCTCGATCACTGCTCATACAATGGTATCCATCTTCACGTCAATAAACTATAAAATAAGATGATATCATCACCAAGGACCTCCTGCCCTATAAGGTCATAGTTATGTCACATATTACTTATGACAATATACTCTCTAGGTCTTCACTACAAGACATTTGGTACACATTCCTAGTTTATTTGTTTCACAAGTCTTTGTATGGCTTGTGTTGAAATATGTAACTAGGTTCAGTCTTCATAATGACATATGTAATCATGATTTTATGTATTTGAGGTAATGAGAAAAATAAATTTATTATTATTGATCTTGAGGCATGGGTTTCATTCTCAAGGAAATTTATTTTGTAGGTCAAGCTCCCATTGAGAGCTTCTAGGGATTATGATTCATTATCATGTATGAAATACCCATATGGGCATGTTACATATTGTAAATTTTTTTTGAGTCAAAGTCAAGTCAAAGAACCCTCCAAGACCAAGTCATGATGTAGAGATCAAATCGATCTTCACTCATGATGATGTCGACCTAAAGAGGAGAAATTAGACCCAAAGAAATGACTATATAAAGAATACCTCAACCTCACTTGGAGACACATAACACTCACACTCAAGTTTGATCCCAAGAGAGAAAAGGAGTGTGAAGAAGAAGAGGATGAAGGAGGAAAATAAAGTCGTTTTATTGCTGTTCTCGTTGTTGCACAAAATTAGGGTTCTTGCTATTGCAAAAAATTTGAGTTGTAGAAATGAAGTTAGGCCATTAAGAGGAGCTATTTTGGAAGCCAAATTCACTAGGAGAGAGAATCTACCCAAGCGAAGGAGAAAGGAACAAGTGCTATGGTTTTTGCAGAATATTTTTTTGGGCATTTCGAAGTTGCGGAAGAATCTGTTGGGTAGGTCAAAGTTGCAAAAGGATCTGCTGGGGAGGTAAAAGTTGCAGAAGAAGCTACTAGACAGGCCGAAGTTGCAAAAGAAGCTACTGGAAGTTAGCAAAGGTTTGTCTTGGTCTTAGAGGGTCTTTATTAAGGGTCTAGGTCTTGTAATTGTTCAATTGAAGATTCTATAAGAAGAAGAATTCTTGTGGGTTTTTGTCTTAATTGGAGAGGTTTTGGCTCTAGTTGATAACCTACATAATATGTCCTATTGTCTCATTTTACTTTATGCTTTAGTAGTTGTTTGGTGATAGAGAAACATAATTATAATAACAAGTGAAATAAGAAGCTAATTAAGTGAAGTAAAAACACATCAAAAGCAATTATCAGGTTAAGATAAATCATCTATCTTGTTGCCCCTATATTTCTAAACATGGTATTAGAGCTAAGGTAACAAGTCAAGGAAGGGAAAGTTGAAGAAGGGCACTCAAGGATTGAAGTACTATAGGATCATCAAGAGCATCATTCATCAAGAAGAACTAATCATCTCAAAAGGATAATGATTACATCATCACCTTGAAAGAAACCACTAAAGGAGACCTCAAAAACCCTAGAAGGATTCTACAAACATCACCTCAAAGAAGGAGATATCAAAAGACCCTATACTCAAATAAAGAAGAACTACAGATTGGAACATCTTGAAGAAAAAGCAAAGAGAAAGAATTTTCATCATCATCAAGGAATCAAGGTGATCTCCCTCTCTTTGAAGAATCACTTTTGAAGGAAGATATCTCCATCAAAAAATCACCTTCCAATACCATTATCAAAATCAAGGAAGCAACAGATCGAAGATATTGCTATCAAGGAGTATCTTCTCAAGTAAGTATCCTTATGTCCACATTTGAATCTATCAAAATGTATTTTTTCAAGGAGAGCAAAAACTTATTTGGGGCCTCAAACTTTCTTGCATGGATGAAGAGGACATATTTGATCCTCATAGAAAATGAAGTCGTGAATCATGTTAAGGGCTCAATAACTAAACATCCAAATAAAGAAGCATAATCTCTTGAAAATTACATGAAAGGGGAAGTAAGGGCTCAAAGGATTCTCATAGAATCCATTAAAGATCCCCTCATACCCTATGTATCAAAATTAGAAACATAAAACTAAATATATGACAAAATTGTAGAATTGTTCTTTGTAACCACTGCAGGAAAAGTGATCTTGTTAAGACAAGAACTCTACAAGATGAAGATATAAAAAGAAGAAGGAATAGACTCATACTTTATGAGGGTGTCAGAAATTAGAGACCAACTATAAGAGTTGGGAGAAATCATGTTTGATAAGGAAATAATAGCTATAGTTCTCAATGCATTACTAGAGGAATGGGGCAACTTTACATCAAGCATGTACGGAAAGAAGGAGGCTACCTCATTTAATGAACTATGGTCATTATGCAAAAATTGAAGAAACCAGGATAAAGGAAAAAAGTGATGTAGGATCAATCGAGAAATTACAAGCATTTTCTCCCATGGCGAAGTGAAAAGGGAAGTTTGGAAAATTTGTTCCTCAGAAAAGGAAGAAGAATATGGAAAAGGTTCAATGTTACGTCTTTTAAGAATATGGGAACTAGAAGAGAGATTGTACCAAACTCAAGAAGGACAACAAAAAAAGAGCAAGGGAAGAATCCCATATCAGTGAAGAAGTGGAAGATGCTGAGAAGAAGAATTAAAATAAGGAAGAAGTGAAAGATCTCTACTATGATTGAGAAAATCTTCTTCACCAAGTTCTTTTCAGTTTTTGTATAGCTATCATGGTAGGAAAAATTAGGAACATGATAGGATGCATCATTTTAGTATATAGAATCACGATAGCATATAGTTATAGCAATATCTCATGACATCATCATAAGAAGCTTGAAAGATAGTTGAAGTAGAAGTCTATGGAAGGTAATCATTAGAAGGAAGTAGCTCTTGGTAACCTCATTAGAAGCATAAGTAGTACTTATGGATAGAAGAAATTCATTTAGTATAGAACTCACCATACAAAATTGGAAAGGAGAATTTGATGGATGAGGATAATTAAGATCCTCCACTGGAATCTTCATTAGAAGGCTCATGTCTTGGAAGAAGCATATGTCTCACCAAGAATTCCACTTTGGATGGGATTCATTGTTTGAATGAATGATTGTATGATGACGGATAAATGTAGCATGTCGAGATGGTTGAATTACTTTCAATCAAAGGAAATAATTTGCTAAAGGATATCTGGATGACCAAAAGAAGAAAAGAGGTATGTATGTATATGTTTGACAAAGTCATGTCATTATGTAGTTGAAAATATCATGGGTAAATATTCTACCTTATGAGTATGATAAAATAAAAGGGATTTCTTTCAAGAATGCATGTAGGCATGGTTCACATATTGACTAGATGAAATCAACATAATATGTCCTCATATGGAATAGGAGGTGGTTGAAAAAATGAAGGAACTATGAACGGAAATTCATGGGAAGCAATATGTGAAGAGAGAAAGAAGATATCATGAAAGATGCAACTATGGAAAAGGAAATCAACATCCAAAGACTAGAAGAAATTGGCCATGATATCTCCATGGGAAAAATACGAAGACTTTGGGAAAATTCTGGAGATATCATGATGAAGGGCCATCACAAAATCAACATCCTATCATGACATATGTATGCAGGATGTTGATTTATAACAAGCAAATGTCATGATGAAGGGCTATCAAAAAAGGCCATTTTAATTTGATGTTAATTTTTTATTTTTATTTTTGAACAACATATGGATGGGTTGATACAGGGCTACCAAAATATATTTGTAGATGTTATCTATAACTACCACTCATGTTATTGGATGGAAGATGCTAAGGGAAACATGATATGTAAGAGGTAGTTGTATAAAGGAAATCCAGACGTGGTCTAGAAGATCACTTTCAAGAGGAAGGATGACATGACTGACATGGATCATCAAGGAAAGTGATGGATGGTTGATGCCCTATAAGATGAAGAAGATGAAATTCGTGACATTGAATGAAGGAGCTCTACAAGTAGCTGAAGGTCCCATGATCTCCACCAAAAAAGAGGTAATTTTTGTTAGAAATAGGTCCCTAGTTAAGAGGGAGCCTGAAAGAAAGTTTTTGGTAAAGAATAAACTCAAAAAGAAAGTCCCTAGATAGGAGGGAGCTTGGAAAAGTCCATGGTTAAGGGGGATCTTGGGTACATTCCTCTTGTAAGAATGGGTACATTCCTTCATAGGAATGGGTATATCCTCCCTAGTTGAGAGGGAGATATAAACACATCAATCTTGTCTTCACTTGGGAATAAAGAATGGAGGATTGGGTAAGAATCTAACATCTGATACTCTTTGAGGATGTGATAGGGAATCCAAGATAATAGGAGTCATAGAGAATCGATATTCTTCGAGGACTCGGAATCCAAGATAAGAATAGTCCTGGAAGAAAATATCCTATGAACACTAGGGTGGGGTATGCTCCTTGAGAGATAATGATTATGGTGTCTATAAATCATTGGTCTCGCTAGCATTGTGCTCTAATATTGTGGAGAGATAGAGTTATTAGTCAAGGCCTTCCTACATGAAAATGTTGGATGATATGATGTTATATAGATGGGTTACCAGTCCAATTCTTCTTATGAGAATTCTTCAGATTGGGAATGTCCAAGTACCTTATATAGATTATGAATGCCTCCCTAGTTAAGAGGGAGTGTTGAAATATGTAACTAGGTATGGTCTTCATAATGACATATGTAATCATGATTTTATGTATTTGATGTAAATAAATTTATTATTATTTATCTTGAGGATTGGATTTCACGCTCAAGGAAATTTATTTGTAGGCCAAGGTCCCATTGAGAGCTTCAAGGGCTTATGAGTCATTATCATGTATGAGAGACCCATCTAGGAATGTTAAATATTGTAAAAAGAATTTATTTGAGTCAAATTAAAGTCAAAGAACCCTCTAGGACCAAGTCATAATGCAAAGATCAAGTCTACCTTCACTCATGATCAAGTCGTCCTAAAGAGGAAAAAATAGACCCAAAGGAAATCCTATATAAAGGAGACCTCGACATCACTTGGAGACACATAACACTCACACTCAAGTTTGATCACAAGAGAGAAAAGGAGTGTGAAGGAGAAGAAGACGAAGGAGGTAAAGAAATTCAAGTTTTTGGGAATGTTTTTGGGCTAATTATCTCCACACGTTCGAAGGAATTAGGGTTCTTGTTGTTGTAGAAAATCTGAGTTGCAGAAGTGAAGTTAGGTCATCAAGAGGAGCTATTTTGGAAGCCAAATTCACTGGGAGAGAGAATATACCCAAGTGAAGGAGAAAGGAACAAGATCTAGGGTTTCTGCAAAAAAAAAAATTGGGCAGGTTGAAGTTGCATAATAAATTGTTGGGCAGGTCGAAGTTGCATAAGAATCTATTAGGGAGGTCGAAGTTGTAGAAGTTGTTGGACAAGTCGAACTTGCAAAAGAATTTGTTGGAAGTCAGAATTTACAAAATTTTCTAGAAAGGTTTCGCTTGGTCTTGGAGGGTCTTGGTTGAGGATGTAGGTCTTGGAATTTGTCAATTGAAGATTCTATAAGAAGAAGAAGAATTCTTGTGGGTTTTCCTCTTAGTTGGAGAGGTTTTGGCCTTGGTTGATAGCCTACATATTGTCTCCATTGTTTCATTATCCTTTATGCTTTGGTAGTTGTTTGATGATAGAGAACAATAATAATAATAAGTGAAAGAAGAAGCTAACTAAGTGAAGTAAAAAAACATCACAAGAAGTTATCAAGTTAAGAGAAATCACCTACCTTGTTGCCCCTACATTTCTCAACAACATGTTAGTGTCAATGTGTCACATCACAATCATAATAATTGTACCTATATAGTCAATTATTAATGCTATGTCATGTTAAGTCAAGATGAAAGTGTCATATCCACATGTTAGACTATGGGTTATGCCATGTTTAAGTGTTAAGTCAAGTATCTATATCAATCTAAGTGTCAATTCAATAATTGAGGTCACTACATACTCAAGAATAAACACATTGTTCATGAAGTCAAACTGTTTGACTACTATTGTTGGCATATCAAAATACATTCACTGTTATATCACAATCAAATCATTGTGTTAAATAGGTCAATGTTATTATTTATGAATATTGTCTCACAGTCAAAAGTTATTTCTCAATTCAACTATCAAGTTAGGTTACATCAAGTCATGTCATGGGTTTATTTGTTACACTTAGGATTGCAGTTATCATAAGGTTTAGTCAAGTCAAATTATGTCATTATTTTCAAGGTCATAAGAGGTTTTAAATAAGGTCACTTTCAATTAAGCTACTGTTAGACCTACCATCCCATTAAGTCAATGTGTGCCACTATTTTATTAGGAAGTCATAGTTAAGTGAAGAAATGATGTTACAAGACAGTTAGATATACGTCAAATCAATTTGTTCCTATTAAGGTCATTAACATTTGTGATGCTTCTCACTATACAAGGTCAAGGTGGTCATATCACGAAGGTTGCATCCTAGTCAAAGCTTGTCTATATGTCCAATCACTGTTTTTCAAGGAGATTTTTGTATGTCAAAAGGTTATTGCCATAGTTTCATAAAATCACAGGCCTGCCTTGGAGTATGTACAATTCAGAACTAAAAAATGAACTTCGGTGTTTATAAGTCATAGTAGGACAATCTAGTCATCAAGGGTCATTAACTTGTTTAGAAGCAAAATACTTATTCCCCCACTAAACCTAGCAAGACTTAAGACACCACTCAACACAAAATTCAAAGTTCACTTACAAATTTATGGTTAAGATAGGCATGACATTCTAAACAACTGTGTCAAATTCATTTCACTGTGAGAAACTATAATCATGCATAAATTCTGTTTAAGGGCCAAAAATTTATGGAGAAGATTGAGGTTTGAATTAATGTCACCAAAACAACCCAAGGTGTTGCCCCATAGAGATAACTAATTCAACCCTTGAAATTGTGCCCTAAAAAAAATTGTTGCCTTAGAAAAAATTCATAAAGAGTATTACAAAAATTTCAATGACATGGGTGAGGAAAAGCAGGCAAGAAGAATTAGAATCTTACCTTAGAAGAAGCCCTAGTCTCCTTTCCTAATTCGTTGTTTGTACCTCAAAAGGATATTAACTTTCTCTGCCTCAGATCTCCTCCAATTGGTCGAAATGTTTTGTCTCAAAGATGCAAAATTTTAGAGCTAAGTTTACAAGAAATAATTTGTTGGGTTATAATAATATGATATGATATGACGACTTTAGGTTAGGCTTAATTTTATTTGAAATTAAAATAAATATTTGTAGTTTAAGAAGTGATATTTAAAATTAAATCTTTGTAATTTATTATAGTTTAGTAATGGTTGCATGGTGTTTATTATTATTATTATTATTATTATTTTTTATTTTATTATTATTTTTTAACTTTAATTGATAATTGTCTTCATTTAATTTATTTTTAATCTTAATTTTAATTAATACCTTTTGACCTTTGACCATTACCCTTTGAAATTTTTACCATGGCTTATTATCAAGGTGTTGGGGTTGTAGCCCATAAATTGGGCTCTTTGACTTCAAACACATTTATTTCTCAAACTGTGAAGAACTAAGTGGTGTGCCACATATCACCAGAAACATCTTGATGAGGAGAATCCAATGACATATATCTTCGAGGCAAACTTAATGATTTTCCACTTTAAAAACTCTCGACAAAGTCACGGCACATCCTTAGCCTAGGGAACCCAAACCCTAGGACTTAGGTTATCAATGATATAATAGTGTAGCTTCCAACTTGATGTAATCCGACAATTACTAAGATGTTTTTATTAACTATTTGACATCATTTTTTGGAGATTTTAGTCAAATTTAAACCCAGTCAACTCCAAGGGTTGACATTAATGACAACACCATCCAACAATAAATTTTAATCTTTTTAGAGCATTAATTAATTTTTAGCAACAAGTCAAAACATAAATAAATAGTGGACATTAGAAAAAATAATTTTTAGGTGGAAAACCCCCTTTAGGACAAAAAAACCACCGAAAGCTTCTCTAATAATTTAGGAGTACATCAATGCTTCAACTCCAACTAGAAGGGAAGCCCCGAATCCCTAGTACTCTATTCTGTAGAAGTATAGATCGAACACCTGAACCTTAATCAAACAATTGATTATACATTTCTTTAGGATGATCCATGTAATGATTAGAAGTAGGTTGAGACTTATAAATAAAAATCCTAGCAAAATTTTTGAAACGAATCCATTAACCAAGACCAAAACCAAAAAATAACCCTCTCTTTAGATTTGTCTATTTCTCCACAGGGGTCGAGTAGATATCCAAAGCTTGATCACATAATATTGCATTAAAGCACATACATGGAGGATAAATCGAGTGTCTTCTTATAGTTTTTTCTCTTGGAAAGAAGGGGCTCCAATAGGTGAGCTGTTGGAGAAATTAAAGGAGTCACAATCCATTTGACATTTCGAATTTTATTTGAAATGAAGCGCACAAACCTTTTAGGAGTTAGGTTATGATCTTTCTTAGAAGCCAAGACCCCTTGATTTTTTTTATTTTTTATTTTAAAGGCCTTTCATGATATAAAATAAATTTTAAGGCCTTTCAAGAAATAGGTTAGTCTATAAAATTTAAGGAAGGCCCAACTCCCTTTATGTGAAATGATATGTTGGCTATTGAAAGATTTCCACATCATCTTCCTATGGGGTTTTTCCCACAAGATGGGTCCTTCAACTTCAAACATGAATATCTCTAAAATTTTGATGGCTCACGGGGCGTGCCACATACCACCAGAATCAACTCAACGAGGAGAATCTAACAAGGATGATCTAGACTCAAAGAACCATGATTTTCCATGTCATTTTGGTTAACAAAGGTGGGGAATCTCTTGGTGCTGCTTGGGTTGACATCAATGAAAACCATATATCAACAAATCCTTGGATGAGGAATTAAATTCTGCACCCAACAAGTGCTCCCACTCGAAATTTGAGTAAAACCGTAGGAGATAAGTTGAAAATACTAGTTAAAAAAATAGTTTTTTATTTTTTCTATTTTTTTTTTAAATATTTTTACTTTTTTACTCCAAACATGGAAAATCATCCCCCATGGTTGATATGATCATATTGAATCCTATCAATTCTTATAAATTTGATTTTGGTTGTATATTTTTGTTTTGAAGCCCATTTTTAACCTCAAAATTTCTCTAATGACACCTCGGGTACCTAAAAACCTACCAACAAATTAGGGTGATGTTCACTTGGAAGGGCCTCAATATGGATGTGTTGAAGTTTGTAAAACAATGTAGCATCTGCCAGTAGAACAAATTTGAACATACTAGCCCAAGGAGGTTGTTACAACAACTTCCTATTCTTGAGAAGAAGTGGGAGAGTATCTCCATGGAATTTATTACTCGGCTACCTATGGTATAGGGAAAGGCTTTCATATATGTAGCGGTGGATCAACTCACAAATTTCACACACTTATTTACCATACCATCTAAATATTTAGCGTCACAGGTGTTCGAACTATTCTTTAGGGAGGTCTTTTGATTGCGTGGGTTACCGAAGACCATAGTGAGCAACATAGATAGTAAGTTTATGGGCAACTTCTAGAAGGAATTATTTAGACTTGTGGGGACTGATCTGACACTGAGCACTAGTTATCACCCATAGACTCATGGTCAGACCGAGATAGTCAACAAGTGCTTAGAGGGATACCTCTGAAATTATGTATCTGGCCAACAAAAGGCATGGGTTAAGTGGTTGCATCTTGGGTAAAACTACTACAACACCACTTTTTGCATGTCCAGACGCCATTCAAGGAACTATACAGATAAGATGTCCCAACATTTGCAGATTGAATATTTGGGGATATTTGTGCCCCTTTGGCCCAATATTAGATTTAGGAGAGTTAAGATATCCTACGAGTCCTCAAGGACAACCTGCAGATGGGCTAGAACCAACAAAAGGTGTATGCAGACAAGCACACGATGGACCATAGTTTTGAAGTGAGAGACATGGTATACCTTCATCAATCCCATCACCAATAATCGTGATGGGACCTACCGGTTGAGGATGCCACATGGGAGGAAGAATAGTTGCTCAAACATCCAAGGTTGAAGTTGTTTGAGGGAAAGCAAACTTAGGTGGGCAGGATTGTAATGTCCCCGACCGCTTAGGAGAAATAAGATGGGTTACATTAGCCTAATAAGTTCCCTTAGGTTAAGGAAAGGAAATAAATTGTAATAAAGGAACATGATTTTCCTAGGAAAACTTTATAAATGCCTAAGGGGTGAAAAGGGGGACATATCCTAGGCTAATGAAAAGTCACTTTTCTTTTATAAAGTGAATGTCTCCTAAAGCAACTTTATAAAAATTAAAAGGGTAAAATGGTAGAAAAAGTGGCCACTCAACTATAAAAAGAGAAAAGTGAGGAGTTTCTCCTCATTCTAACACTAGCATCTTGAGAAAAGGATCTCTTGGAGAGTTTTGGAGAGAATCTTAGGGTTTGAGAAACCTATCCACCATTTCTAACTTTGGTGTTGAAACTGGACACCCTAGTTGGTTCAGAGAGTGAAATCATTCAAATTTCACAGTTGTGCTATCATGGAGTGAAATATTTGGAGAAGATATTGAGGTAAAAGGGGTTTTGTCAATTAATTTTATCTTCTAGTTTTGTTTTCTATATAGAACGTCTTGCGGATGGTGATTCCAAGTCAAATATGAAATTCATATTGCTATTGAGGAGGGACCACACTCTACCATAAACTAGAGGTTGAGTTATCTCTCAAGAGGTACAAGTTTCCTTCTCATATCTAGTTGGTTTACTACTATAATAAAGGTAGTGTATGAATCAGTCACAAAGAGCACGAATTTCCACAACTATAGTGGGTTGTATTGCTGGAAAGAAGAGTTGATATTTCCCTTTATTTACTGAAGTCGAGCCACAGGAAATACATACTGTGTAAAGGGTCAAGTTATCAGTTGATGGGTTAAATCCATTGTTGGTTGTAGCATGCATGGCGAGAAGTGTTCACCTCATGTGGTCTTCATCTTTATTCTTGTGCATGGGTTGTGAAGGCACACTAATTACCAAAGTGTAGAGGCTTCCATAATTGTGTAGGACACAATAGTTCATGGTTGAGTCTATTTAGTAGGTAGAGGATTGTCTATGTCTTTGAGAATGAACCCAAATTTCAAGAGATTAATGTTGATCTATGCACCAAGGATTGATACCATAGTAGAAAGAAAACATATCAGGCTTAGAAAGGGACGAGATTCCAATCACCAAACCTCTATGCATGGGGCTACGTTCAAGCATTGAAAATCATCTTTGTTTGTGGGTCTTCAAGAGGAAGAATCACATGTGTTTTGAGATTAGTTTATTGATTGGAAGGGTATGTATTTACTATCGATATAACTAGGTTCTTTGTCACCTTTTAATCTCTTTATAAAGTTGTTATCATCTCTCATATTTAGGAGATATCTCTATGTTTTATTGTTGGTGTAATTTTATAAATTTCCTAAGTTTAAAATAAATATAAGTTGTTGGGTTGAAGTGTTCCATATAAGTATTTGATGTGAATGTTGCTTTTTATTCAAGCAAACTAAGAAAATCACCTATGTCAATGTGCATATAGTTTTTGATGAAATTATTCACTGAAAAGATTTATTAAAACTCAGAAAATAAAGTAGTCATTTTCAAGATATTCCTAGTGGGGATATTACACTTGGGTTGCACCTTTAGTTGTCAACCCTCAACCTTTTCACTATTGTTTGGTCCTCCTTCACCAAACATGCTTCATCAAAGTCAACTTAGCAACACTTTACACAAAATAACACCCTCATCATTACTATTGGGTAGCAGAGGCCCCGCGTAACGATTTTGGGGCTCAAAGCCTGCAATTTTGGGTAAAGGTATGGTAAAGACTCCGCGAGATGCGCAGAGTGCGAAGAATAATGAGTCAAGTCAAAGGGTTGTTTGCCTAAAAATAATGTAAAATAAGTCGGCCTGCCCATGGTCCGCGGACCATGGAAGCATATAAATAGAGCAAGGCTCTATGGTTAGAAGTCAGTTTTTGGTATGTATTTTTTGATCTCGAATGTAATGGTTTTATGAAGAAAGAAGTCTTGAAACATCTGTATGTCTGAGTCAAGGGTGTTGGTGAGTAGATAGAGGCTCTACAGCTGTGTGTGCAGAGGCTTGGTAGAGTCCGTAGCTATGTGCACGGACCCCTGTAGCTGAGTGCACAGGGCAGATCTGGTTGTATTGGCGAAAGAGTTGAATAAAGATAAGTTGGTTCTCAAATATTGTGTTGATTCTAAAATATTATGGATTTGGTTAATTTCTAGTTTATATATCTGTTTGATCTCTGCGCTTATGCTTATGTTTTGAGTTTATGCAAATCTATAACATTTCTGGGTGCGGGAACTGGCTATCTCTATTAAAGGTTTGCTTAAATACTATAAGAAGTATATCTGATCTATAACAAACTCATAATAAGTATTAAGGATTTGCCTTGTTTCGGATCTATGCGGAAGCAGAGTGGCACGAGGCCACAAAATGGTGCGTGACCTCTCCAGACCACATCAAGACATCCTAAGGGTGCGGAAACCTGGTTCTATCACCCTCCCCTGCTACCTCAGGTGAGACCTTAGTCCATGCTCCACGGACTGTTAACAAAAGGGTCGGTAGTTGCGGGATTTGTTTGGCTAATAACTCTTCCGAACCTGGGTCAGGCCCCAATAAGCCAACAAATGGTTCCGTTGCCGGTATTGAGATTTTCCTAAGGGATGTCTGATGTCGAAACACTGGAACCCTAAAAAGAAAGAGCTTGAATATTGGTTGGATCAGAAGCTTCACGAGTTCGTGGTTTAGGAAAACACGAATCTGCAGATATCAAAAGAAAGGTGGTTGGATCCTTACATATACATAGAGATCCATGAGATCTTGTTCATGTCATTCTCGACAAAGTTGTACAAGTGGATTGCGAGGTTAGCTAATAGCATGGGAAGGTGTAGACTAGACCAACCCATTGTGTGGATGCCGGAATTGGTGCACAAGCTAGAAGCATCTGAAGATAAAATCACACGTGCAGTCGATCACTGGTTGGATAGGATAATAGGAGGTTTTATTACTGAGTTCATGATAGAAACAACTATGAGTTAAAGTGAAGCAGAAAGGCGCTTTCTCCAAGGACTGTGGGGTAAGTATATCAAATCGTTGAATACTTGGATTAAAATATTGTTGTGTGAAAAATGGATTATGCGCATTCATTAATGTCCGACGTAACGTGGAGCAGAAGAGGCTATCGAGGAATCGAAGGATTAGAGAACAGTCCTTTGATTTCTATTTCGGGAGAAAGCGAGGAAGAACTCGTAGGGTTCTCTCCAAGAAGTGTAGTCCGGTTGATTAAGTAGCACATTCCACTGATACCACCACCGTGTACGCCATCACCTACTTCACATACATCAAATCCATCTTCACCGACCCCTCCTCTGCCACCACCGAAGGTTGGAATGGAGAGTGCAGTCAAGTTGCTAGTATTTAAGGGTGTAGGAAATGAGGAACTAGGTCAGTTCTGGTTCGTGGTAAAGGCTGTATGGGAAGCCCAAGGCATAATGGATGAGAACATAAAAAAGGATTCTTTGGTGAGTGTGCTGTAGGACTGCGCATTGGCGTGGTATATAAAGTACTCTAGCGATCACTCAAATGCGGGAATAACTTCAATTCAGGACGTGCTGAACAAAGAATTTAGCTGACCAAAATCAGAGACGTAGTCGATCATTGGGTTGAAGGAGATCACGACGCTACCTGGTGAAACCCCATGGGATCTGGATCAAAGATTGAAAAGTACAATTCATGAAGCTAACATGATGCTGACAGACACACAACACTGCATGTGGTTTGTGGCGTCTTTGAAAACACATCTAAGGACGACGCTATCACAACAAAAGATCTCAACCCATGCCGAAGCATTAGAAACAACAATGAGGTTGCACGAAATTCCAATACAGGATACAGGGTTGGGAGTTTAGCAAATCAACGTGAAACTACAAAATCTGTGCTTAGAAATGCAAAAATGAAGCAAGAAAGGGCCCCTTGATTGGAGGCGCGTATAGAGGTAGGGTGCATTAAATGAAAAAGTCAAGGACACGACAAGGACCCCTTCCCTGTTTTCACGAGCTATCTGGCGGGAGGGGGCCCGATGCCATTAAAGCTGGAGGTACAAGCAGGGCCGATTGTAGCACCCACGCTCTCGTGTGAAATCTGTCAAGTAGGGGGAACAGATGCAACATACAACTACCACCTATTACAAAAGTATACCTAGACCCTGTAGCAGCTGTATTGGAACTTTTGTAGGTCAGTGGGTCACGACGAGCGAACGTGTCGAAGTTACAATCTAATGATGGAAAGAACCCCAACCTATCGAGTGCAGACTGCAGCGCAATGTTTCGACCCAACCGTAGGGCCACGCGAGGGATTTCAAGGACGCAGATGAGGTAGAGGAATGGGGCCTGGGCAAGGGCGCAGACAGCTAATTTGTTATAACTGCAGAGTGCTGGGGCACTACACTCACGACTGTACTAATCCAACGAGGATATCTTGTCCATACTGTGAGCAATTTGACCATGAAATGGTAGATTGTCCAACGCATATTGCCCAGATGCATGAAAAGGGGGTATTACAACCCACTCTGACTCAAAATGTCCAAATGATGAGGTCGGAGCCTCGGGAAGAGGACCCCAGCGTAAACATGGTACTTGGACTGCTATAATGACCAGGGTTAGAGGACTTCTACGACGACCAGGGCAGCCACGGTATAGTACCCTTAGTGGCTTCCCACAACGGTACGAGGTGAAATGATTGACCCAATGACATCTGTGTGTCACAAGGGTTCGCTGTGCAAAGAAAACCATAAACCTAGCAGGGTGTGCACCGAAAATTCTACCTGTGAATAAACGCGCTAGAATTAGTGGACCGAGGAGAATTTCCCCAGCTCTTGCCCTTGCAGTTCGACCTAAACAAGAAAAATTGGACGTAGGGATCCAACGGTCGTGGGAAGCCATTCAGCACGACAACATGAGACTTCGTGAGCTAGAGGAAGCGGGGATTAGGCTAAGGAGGAAAAGTGCGAGGTTGGATGAAGAAATTACCAAAATAAAATTTGGAGTCATAGAAATGGACCACGCGAAAGAGCCACTAAGGGAACCGGACTTGGCCAACCCTCCTACAATACTGGCACAAGCCGTGACCCTACTATCATGATTGCGACTGCACCCTAGGGCACAAGGGAGCATAGACCGCAATACACTACCAGACTCAAAGGAAAATGAAGGGTGCTTGCAGCCTCGCTAGCAGGGAAAAGGAAGGCTCGCACGAAGGGTGCGACCACCTGACTATCTGTAGGAGGCCCAGTATCAGTGCTTCACACAATTGAAAGAGGGTACGAGACTATAAAATAGGTTGCAGGAAAGCTGCATGAGTCAGCCGTGGCACGCAAGGCGAGTCAAACGCATAAAACACATCCACGTACTAGGAGCTGCACTACCGTGAGGGAGGGATGGAAGGCGACCGTTGCAGTTACTGTTCATGATAAGGTGTCCCATTTAAGACATCGAGGAGTGAGTGGCAGGAAATTAAGGCATAGGGGTAACCACCAAGATCGCATTAATGAGCCACGAATAGGGTGAAAGGCCAAATTTGAATTGGAAATCGTATATAACAAGCAAGGGAAGGGGCACACAACAAAGCCTGATCATCCGAAGAATAGGACGCCTTGGGTTCAAGCTGAGAGGAGCAATATGGATGAAAAACCAATGGAAGAAAGCTCGTGGTTTCAGGTAATGCCAAAGGAATTTCCTGAGGTGTTCCTTTGGTCGATAACCACCAAGGATGTTCCACAGAATCCTACACCACAGGCAATCGAAATCCCTAAATCACCCAGGATGATGCGGACCAAGAAGGACGCTTAGATACTAGGACCAGTAAGGAGGTCACCGCAAAATCCACGATTTAGCAAGCTCACAATGGAAGAAAAGGGAAAAGTGGTTACAATTGAAAGTGACAAGGAGGAAGAGGGACCTACAACCTATGTCGAAGAAATAGACCCTGATGAGGAAAATATCCAGCCAGTACGACGACCCAAGTATGTTCCTCCAAGCAAACAGAAGGATAAGGTCCCTACAAACCTGGATGACGTTGAAAACATACTCATCACCCCATCTCTTCGAAAAGGGGTTCCACTTGAAGGCACGGTGTATGGCTTATTTCAACAATGAAATTTGAAGATTGGGACCTTACAGATACAGAAACATTTCCCCATTTGGCGACTAGCGAACTGATGGAGTAAAGTGCGGAAGGAACATTCATGACACTTCAACTAAAGGAATGGCTGCAGATGGTGGAGGAAGCTGGGTTTCTCTGTTTCCTTTCCATTCCCCACTTTCTCTGGTCCCCTATTACAATATTGGTCATCAGGAAGCTGCTTTGTCACGTACACGATGGGTACTTATGGATAGATAAACCCATCCACATCACGACCGAACTCATTCATAGGATCTCGCAGTTCCCGGGTGAAGGAAGAGACCCCATGGACTTTGTTGATAAGAGTGGCGATGTGACAATGAAAAAAACCCTGAAGAAGAAATACAAGCTGGAGAAAGGGCAACGAGGGTATACTATTTACAGTATTTTGGACAAAGCGGTCCACGTTGCTACCCAGTTGCTGGCAGGGAAAGCAATGTGGAAATGTCGCAGCAATGAGGTTCCAGTGATAGTCGTCGTGCTAGCTGAGAAATGCGTAGCAGGGGAATGGTTCAATTGGGTGCAGTTCCTCTGTGACGAGCTTTTGACTAACTGTAGGGAGGTCCAAGAGGAGGGAAAGACCTTCCACTATGCGTGGCTGCTGTTGTCCATTGTGCTAGTTACTAGTGAATTACCCGAATACAACCAATTTCCCTCTTTGGACCAAAATTGTCTAGAGGCTGACAAATATGCGTCACTCTCGGTGACCAAGGATGCTGCAAGAATCTAGGGCATCAAGATTTTCTGGATACTGATGGATGCAAACATCCGATAATGGATCACCCAGCAACCCCATCTGCCCAACTAAATATATGACAATGTGAAGCACATCGCCAAGTTTAAAGCAGACATGCACTTTGTCTACATCCAGGCGCGCAAGGACCCCAACCAAATGTGGACCACACTTCCTTTCATTGCCATTGACGAAGCTTTCAATGCAGTATTAGATACTTGTCCACTGGAATGGTGCGGACCAGATGCGGTGGGGCACGATGAGGCCCCTATCCAAAAACAGAAGGCTGAAGCTAAGCACGCATCACAACAAAAGAGGAACGAACAACATGATGTGGAGGTTCGGGTGGCCTGGGAGGTGGCGCAGCCTTCAACAAGCAAGGCACCAACAGGAGTGGCTACGATCACAAAGGACGAAAGTGGCCCGAAGGTGCCCACAGAGACGACCATGGATATAGGGATGAAAGGAACACCATCAACCACCACGGGTGTGCCCTTAAAACAGCAGCCACCGACAGAACGGACGAAGCCACGGAAGAAGGCCAAGGCGTCTAAATGGGACGGAGAACTGACCACATTGATCGAGAGAGACCTAGGTGACATAAGGGACACAATTCGCAAAATCACCTGGGAAGCAATCGATGAGGCTATGTTAGAGCAACAGATTGTGTTGGGGGCGCTCTGCGTGCAAATATAGGAACTTGGGACATGGGCCTTGCAGCCGGGAACCATTGCTACTTGTGGAGTTACGGGTATGTCAGCCACTGAGTAGCTACTAAAGGCCCAAATGGCTAATAATATCGCGATCCTAGCAGGAGCATTGATAATAGAAAATGCAGTGGATAGAGCTGTGGCGGGCCATCTTATGGGGCTTGGCTTAAATTTGGCTACCCTCTTGTGCGAAAGCTTGTACCAACTCTAGGACAATGCAACGATGGAGCTCCATGCCAGGGAAGGATGTGTCGAACGGGTACTCAATGAACAAAGAATTAATATAGAACAGTTGAGCCTCCAATGGGACGAAGTGGTCACATAGAGTCAATAGTTGGAACAACTTGTAGGGGAAGCATGTTCGCGTGCCCCTGAGCTGGAGATTACGCCCGAGCTGCCTGTTAGCGTACGAATCCACAAGATGGCTAGTGGGTTCCACGAAGCAAAGGAGGAGGGCACGAAGATTCAGTTGGATCTTAGTTTGTAGATTGCAGAGCTAAAACTGCAAGTATAGCCTTCAAAACCACCAAAGGTCACCGAGCAGTTCAGAAGCATCATTCAATCTGGGTGGGAAACGATCACACGTGCCATGAAGGAGTGCGCCAACTTGTTGTATTAGTCACTTATTACGCTCACTTCACTCCAGGAAGATCCTACCTTACAGCGACTGGAAATAGAGGCAAGGGAGCTCCAAAAGGCCTATGATAATGTTAGAGGGACTGCGCATACAGTTGCTATTACGCAGTGCTTGGCCAATATGAGGGAGGCCCAGGCCCTGAAGGTACAAGCTGATGCTACCAGATAGAAGGAAGTAGTGATTAAAGAACTTCTCCAACCATGTCTTGATGAGGCATTCATGATTTCCACTGCCATCGAGCGCAAGGTGGCCCACATGCAGGTAGAATATGCACCCAGTGAAGCAACTGAAACAAAGACTGATGTGTCGGCAGCCCGTGTCAAATAAGTACAACAAATGGTGGAAGAGTTTGTTGCAAGTACAAGCGAAGCACATAAGTTGCTGATCGACCTCCGTGTGAAGATTGTCACACCAGCCGAGTGACTCGGGATGAGTCATGATGATTATGTTGGGGGACTGTTGGGTAGTAGAGGCCCCAGGTAACAGTTTTGGGGCTCAAAGCCTGCAATTTTGGGTAAAGGTATGGTAAAGACTCGGCGAGATGCACGGAGCGCAAAGAATAATGAGTCAAGTCAAAGGGTTGTTCGCCCAAAAATAATGTAAAATAAGTCAGCCTGCCCATGGTTTGCAGACCATGTAAGTGTATAAATAGAGCAAGGCTCTAGGGTTAGAAGTCATTTTTTGGTATGTATTTTTTTATCTCGAATGTAATGGGTTTATGAAGAAATAAGTCTTGAAACATCTGTAAGTTCAAGTCAAGGGCGTTTTTGAGTAGATAGAGGCTCTGTAGCTGTGTGTGCAGAGACTTGGTAGAGTCCGCAGCTGTGTGTGGACCCCTGTAGATGAGTGCACAGGGCAAATTTGGTTGTATTGGCGAAAGATCTGAATAAAGATAAGTTGGTTCTAAAATACTGTGTTGATTATGAAATATTGTGGATCTGGTTAATTTCTAGTTTATATATCTGTTTGATCTGTGCACTTATGCTTATGTTTTGAGTTTATGCAAATCTATAACATTTCTAGGTGCGCACACTGGTTATCTCTATTAAAGGTTTTCTTAAAGACTGTAAGAAGTATATCTAATCTATAACAAACTCAGTAATAATAAGTATTAAGGATTTACCTTTTTCCGGATCTATGCGGAAGCAAAGTGGTGTGAGGCCACAGAATGATGCGCAACCCCTTCAGACCACATCAAGACATCCCAAGGGTGCAGAAACCTGGTTCCAACACCCTCCCTTGCTACCTCGGGTGAGACCTTAGTCCATGCTCTACGAATTGTTGCCGAAAGGGCCGGTAGCTGCAGGATTTGTTTGGCTAATAACTCTTTCAAACCTGGGTTAGGCCCCAATAAGCCAAAAATTTCCTTGTTGGCCTTCCTGTAGCTTAGAGACACCTTGTTCCTGCTACTTAAGGCTTTGAGGCCTCTCAACCCCCCTTGTAGGCTTATGGCCTAACCTCAGAATCCACCTTAGTCTACAACCTTAACATTAAACCATTGTTGCTCCCCTTTTATGCCATGGTTGGTCTCCTTAAGTCCTTAACTTCTTCTGCTCACAAAATTGAGGCTCTCTCATCCACTAGGGCTTTGGCTCTTCCACAGAAACAACTATTTGTAGGCCTGAGGTCTATCTACCTCATCCTAAAGAAAAAGAAGAATTTTGGTGGCCTCTTATTCCTTTAACAACAAATATAAAACCTCATGCTTAACCTCTTCTAATAGGACATAACTACACAAAATCTTAGCTTCTCAGAAGGATAAACTCAACCTCTTCTAGCAAGACACAATTCTTCTTCCAAATAGAATAGACCCTTCAAGCTATCCTCCTCCTAGTTGATTTGTGGCTCCTCTTGGCTGATATTCTCACAAGATGATATTGCTAGATTGACCTCTCCATTAGTTTCCTCTTATTTATACTTTTCTCATAGGGTTTCGTAGGAATAATCCTACATCCTTTAGGGTTTTTGTCACTTAACCTTTAATCATTAAATTAGAATACATAATTAGTTGAATTGGGTCAAAACCCACAACTTTGGGTCAAAAACCTAACTACTAGGGTAACTTTCCCAACCAACTCCTTTTGGTGGGTTTTCACCACTCAGAAATACCTTGTAAGCTACCCAAATTCCAACATGTTTGAGTTTCATATAGGAAGATCTAGGAAACTCTTTAAGTGTTTTGTCCCCTAGATTACTATTTCAAGCCCGTTAATGGGTGTGAGGAGCTCCCCTAGTAGCCTCAAAATCCAACACTTGTCAAGAGATAGTGGTGACTATTTTGCTAACACTTCAATTTCATTAGAATAAATTTGATATAACAATACCTCTGTGACTATAGGAGAATTGAAATCTACATTATAGGGTCATCATCACTA
This sequence comes from Pinus taeda, assembly GCA_000404065.3. Lineage (NCBI taxonomy): Eukaryota > Viridiplantae > Streptophyta > Pinopsida > Pinales > Pinaceae > Pinus > Pinus taeda. The sequence goes on from APFE031268131.1 coordinate 56,673, forward strand.
GCTTTCCTGTGTTGATATAACATTAGTTCTTTTAGTTAAAACAACATATGCAAATTATGAGTATTTTAGTCATCTTCCTTTTTTATTTCAAGTCATGTTGGCTTCTATGGATAGTTTAAAAGATATTGTCAATGAGCATTATCAACATCTTCTTGTAAGCCTACTATACTCGCATGTAAGGTGGAAACTTGAGATTCATGGTATTAAGGATGATGATAGTGGCATAAATACACCTTTCATGTGGATGATATTTGATAGTGGGGATTGGGGCATTCATGATTTGAATTTCTAAGGAATGGTCATGAATCATTGGATGCAACAAAGATTTTATTCTAGTTTTCTAGGGATGCAACCAGATGTATACCAATGGTTGTTGCAAATTTACAGGAAATGAGAAGTTTTGATCCATCCAAACAACTCTTGAAATTTCAACAACAACATTATTTACAATCTCAATAATTTCAGCATAGGTTGAGTCCATAGTTATAACGGCATATTTTTTAGTAACAATAGGCACCACAACAAAATATCCTTGAAGAGAAAGCTCAAGAAAATTTCCCACAAAATCATCTTCTTCATGATACACTATCTACTGAGGCATTACTAACATTTTGAAGCAATTTTCAAATTTTTGATAAGAAGATATCAAAATTACACATGGTATAACTTTCAGCCATGATAGGATGGTATAGAAAATATATGGTTTCACATTCTACGGGAATATTTGGGAACTTGGTATTGATATGTAGGTTCTAAATTGCTTAAGGAAAATCAATCTCAAGAAGGGTAGATTATAATGTCCCTTTCTGAATGATCACTTCTGGAAAATGGCTCGGTAGCTTATTTGATTCCCATAGGCTATAGTCGGTAAAAAAGGGATTGATTAATTTCATTCTTTAAATGTCATTTGGGTGACAAAGAAACAAGTAAAAGTGACATTGAATAATTAAATTAAAAAGGTGTTATTAAGTGACTGTGGGAGAAACAAGGAAAAGTTTATAAAGTCACTTTATATTATTTAATTGAAAGGGAAAAGGTCAAAAGGTTAAAGAAAGGATCAAAGGGAAAAAAACTATAAAAGAGAGAACCATGGTATTTTTATTACCCATGGAAGAGACCCATGGTGTTCTAATGATAAAAGAGGGATTGAAGCTCACTCTTTGGGCATGGTTGGTTATCTTATTAATTCATTGGAAAGTTGTTGGTTTCAAATCTTGGATGAAACCCTAAGGAAATTCTAGTTATGGTTATGAAAGATTCAACCTTATCCAGTAAGTTGGAGAGATCATTCTAGTCTCACATTGGGCATGTAGGAGATTCAATATGGGTTGGTTTTGGAGGTGAAAAAAATATACCCTAGCTAATTAGGAGGAAATATCACTCAGATATTTCACATGTGCTTATTTTTGAATATCCATCTCACTTCAAAATTGTGGAATTGTCTCAAGGAGGTTCAACTCAACTCTTCAAGCTTTTCTATCAAGGTCATTTATAGGATTTTTCAATGTTTCCATATACATAGCAAAAATCGTGTCATTAGTCATGTTCTCAGTAAATTGATTTTGCAACTATCGAGATACCCAAGAAGAAGATTCCAACAGACACTCTCCAATATATGGTTCTAGTGTCTTGGAGGATTTCAACCCAGGTGTCATGCTAGTTGCATCTACAGTTACACGCCCTTGGCACACTATCACCACTACTTGGGTAAATAAAAATTCCTTGTGTTTTTATTATCTAGATGCTTGTGCTCCATAAAGATTATGGTGTTTTCATGGAGTGGTCCCTATTTGGTTTAGCATTGTGATATCAAATTTGTATTTTCCTTGTGATTATACTATTAGGGTTTTGTCTCTATGTTACAGTGGCTCTCCTGGTTAATATTCTAGTTTGTCCACCTATCTGTGTTGCTTTCTCACTGGTTGTTGGATTTTCTTGTTCAGGAATTGGGCCCTATTCATCTTGGATTACTCCACCCTTGTTTTGTGGCCATCCTTGACATTCCATATATCCTTCACTTTTATACATGTTCTTATTTAGTCCTATCATAATATGAGAAGAAAACTAATGTCTAACATTATGTAACACCAAAGGATGAAAGGTTAACGTTGGGGAGGGGCGGGGTTGTGGTCGCAGCCCCCAAGGCCGAAATAAATCCCAATAGCAGGCCCAAGATGTTTCTAAGACCTTTCATTTGGATTTCTCTTGAGAAACCATAAATGAAATTCGTCAATGGGAAACCCTGATGCTAGATATAAGGAATTTTTGGAGTCAGGGATAATGTAAGAAATTGGGCAATGGGTTCCTGACCCTTGTTATACTAAGGGAAGGAAAAAGTAGCATTTTAATTCTATATCTGTTTACTAGAAAATGAAAACCCTGGTGGGAAATATCTTAATGGAAAAGTAAGAAGATAGATATAATGTCTTTACAAACCTTAAAGATGTAAAACACATCCAAAGAAACCAACGGGTTTGTCTTGAAAGGATGGATGTTAGTTTGGACCATATCAAGCACCATATTCAGTGTGTTCCTACTACCTCAGTTCCACTAGGATCTAGGGCCAAGGATCGAACACCTATCACCTCATTTGACTCTTAGTTTATGAAATGTTTGCCTGTAATTTTTTGTTCTTTTATTCCGTAGTAGATACTCTTATTATGTTAAAGTTGATTATACTACTTGAATTCCATACTAGTTACTTTATAGGTTGGTGGTAAGAATTATTTGGTTTCTCATTGGGAATATTGAGACCATCTTCCCAAAAACATGTTTAAGATGACTGATGTACTTGGTTAACATGATTTTGTGAGGAAATACAATATTAACTTACAAAAAATGATATTTTTGGTTTATTTTTAGTATTTCTTTCATATTTAGTTACTTGCAAAGTGTTTGAAGAAATATCTACCTACAAAATGATTGAGAAAATGTTTGAATGGTAGAAAATAAAGAAATTACTAGTTAATTATAGTAAGGGGCATTACATTCTCCCTATAATTGTAGGCCTTCCAAGATTTGAAAACATCATTGACATAAGTCATTTGTGGAAACTAATGTTGATTATGTGGACCCTAAATCGAGCAATGCTCCTCATTAATTTCTCAGTATGTTCCTCTACTTTTTGCAAATTGGCCTTCAATAGCATAATATCCTTCAAATGAAAATTCATATAACATGTCAACTACTTTGTAGTGACTATAAAAATGGAATTTGATGTAGCTTCTCTCTCTCTCTCTCTCTCTTGCTAGGGTTTCTATAGTTACTAGGAAAGATAAAATTCTGAAGCTACATCGAAGGTGTGAAGTTGCAAGGTCAAAGCTATGAAGCTGTGTCTAGGTCGAAGCTGTGTACCGTCTTCTAGGATGAAGTAGTGAAGTTGCTAGGTCGAAGCTGTTGAAGCTGCATCAAGGTCAAAGCTATGAAGTTTCCTCTAGGTCGAAGCTGTGTACCTTCTTTTAGGTCGAAGTTGCAGAAATTGTTGTTAGGGTCGAAGTTGTTTGAAGGTTGAAGTTTGTTGCTAGAATTCATTCAAGAAGGAAAAAGTTGACTTGATCTTGGAGGGTCTTAGTCAAGGGTTATAGGTATTGGAATTCATCAATTGAAGTTCTATAAGAAGAGAATAATTCTACTGGGTTTTCCTCTTAGTTAGAGAGGTTTTGGCCCTAGATTATTGCCTACATCTTATGTCTATAGTCTCACCATTGTTTATGATTTGGTATTTGTTTGATGATAAATAACACTATTAATAATAAAGGGAAAAAGAAGTTAACTTATAAAGTAAAAATACAACACAAGCATTTATCAAAGTAAGTGAAATAATCTAATCTAGCTACCTTAGATTTCTCAACATGGTATCAGAGCTAAGGTTACTTCATCAAGGAAGGGAAACCCAAAGAAGAACACTCAAGGATCGAAGTATGAAGAAATAATCTTGGAAACATCAAGAGCCTTAATCATAAAGAAGTGTTCATTCAAGGAAGAGAAAGGAATCTAATACCTAGCAAAGGAAGAATAAAGAAGAGCGAAGCATTTTCTGATCTGTTTTGGGCTAATTCTCTGTTGGAATAAGGAATTAATGGGGGGGTGAATAAGTAATAGTGAGGTTATTAATTTTTTTATGAATATGTCTTTAGCTCTTTCCTCCACTGTTTGTTACTTATGAGATAATTCATACATAATGCAAATGGGCAGCAGGAAGATACATTCATACATACATACAATCCATCACATGAGCAACTTACACATATTGACACCAGTATTTTCACGTGGAAACCCAAAGGGGAAAAACCACCATTCTGTTTGGTGTTATGATGTAAATTTTTCACCTACTTAATTACATCAATTTCTTTGTGAGGACCCACTGACAAGAGGCACTGACCCCCTTAGGATAGCAAGCACCTACTTTCCAAGAGGCACCAACCTCTTATGAATTCAGGCCACCACCTTCTCTTGCCACTATTATACTTTCCATACAAATTTTAAACTAAAAATAGAGGAAAAGATATATAAAGAGAAATACCAATCTGGTTCACTGCAGAAACTTCTTCTCTTGGTTCTCTATTGCTCCACAGGCTCTCTTGGACAGTAATACACTATCCTATGATCAGCACTACATATACTCCACTCTCTCCTTCTCTCGCACATTCTCTGTTAGGCCCCTATACTACTAGTGTAACCCCTTATTGTTATTAGTACAACCCACTTATTATATTGATGTACCCATGTAGTGCCCATATTGTTGCTATTGTGCCCCATAGAAGCCCACTTGTTATTATTATGCCCTTACATTATTATTGTTATGTCGGCTCTGATTATGTTATGACCCCTTAAAATCCTATATATATAAAGGAGGTCTTTTCATTTGTATCCTCCAAGAATTGTTCATTTATGTAATGTAAAGGAGGTTGCCCCCTCGAAGAGGCTAAATTTCTAAGTCGTTGATCTATCTTTTCTTGAGCTAGTTTCATAACATTTGGTATTAGAGCTTTGGATTCTAGGGTTTCGCTGCTCCAAACAGGTCATTGTGGCATGTTCACTATAACCTTTTCTTCTGCGACGTTTCAGAAGATTAAAAAAAACCATTTGAGAAGAAATCGTGCTGAATCTTGGGTCTGAATTTCAGAGTTGTTCGTGTTGTATTTGCAGAGATATGATCTGAGGAAGTTGGTCTTCTTGCAGACTCCTGAATTTCATTCCAAACAGGTGACCTGGGGAAAATCGTCATAACTTTCTCTCTGAGCATCTGATTGAAATTTAGTAAGAAGGTACAGAAAGAGGACAAAATGTAGTTTCTTTTATATATTTTTCAGAGCCAAAGGTTGAAACAATGACTGGTGGCATGTTGTACAAGTTCGCACTACTGAACTAGTCTATAATCAGGTCACTGTGGGAGATTTCACATATCTCTTCCTTGGAGAATCCAATTTGGATAATACTGGTGGCATTGGAAAGAGGAGACAGAGAGCTACTACAGATATCAATTTCAAAACTTAAATATCCGAAAGTACAGATTTACAGTCATTTCAAGATTGAGCTCCTAAAATCAAGAAAAAGCAAGATGAGGAAGTTTGATGGCAAGGATCCTGTAAATTAGATACTTCAGATGGAGCAATATTTTGATCTACATGGTGTACCACTGTTACAAAAGGTATGTATTGCATCTTCATATTTAGAACCAGATCAATTTTTATGGTATGAAGGGCTTTGTTCTCGTAAACAACTTGTTACGTGGTCAATTTTCACGGAGGAAATGATAGCACACTATGAGGATACAAAGAGCAACACCTTCTTTAGAGCAACACCACAACAATTGGAAAGAGAAAAATGGCTTTGTGACATAGTGGAAAGCAAAATTATGGAAACTAGGAAGCATACCCCTCACAACTATAAAGATGGAAGTGTTGTTTCTCTAGCCTTCCACAACCTACAAGGGTTACACCACAACAATTGGAAGAAAAAAGAGAAAAAGGTCTTTGTTACAATTGTGATAGCAAATGCACTAAAGGTCATAAGTGTGCTGAGAAGAAATTATTTTACATAAAATATGAAGAGGAGGAAGAAAAGGATCAAGAACCATCAAAACAAGAGGATATACACCAGGACCCCACCCCAGAGAAAGAAGAAATGAATCATACCATATCTTGTAAAGCATTGGCAAGAATTACCACTCCTCAAACTCTCAAGATAGAAGGACATATCAAGAAGAAAAAGGTGCAAGAAGTGAAATATCACATCGAGAGAAGAAATGAATTCGACCATATCTTGTAAAGGATTGGAATAAATTACCACTCCTCAAACTCTAAAGATAGAAGGACATATCAAGAAGAAAAAAGTTCAAGTAGTGAAAGATCGCATCGAGCATCAACAACAAGTTCTCCAACTTTTAAAGGATAATGCCACTTCAGTACAAAATCACATGAAACAACAGGTAGATCAACATCGTATTGAAAAATGTTTTGATGTAGGTGATGGGGTATTTTTACTGCTACATCTCAAGCAAGCTATTTATGAGAAGGAAATGTTGGCAATACTACATGCACTTAAAAAATGGCGACCTTACCGAATGGGAAGACTTTTCAAGGTAAAAATGGATCATGATAGTCTTAAATACTTTTTAGAACAACTATTATCTTTAGAAGAATATAAAAAATGTGTCACAAATATGTTGGGTTATGACTTTGACATCATCTATAGAAAATGGAAACAAAATTTTGTTGCAGATGCACTCTCAAGAAGGGATGAGGATGTGGAAACATTGTTTTGTGCTATTTCTATTATCCAACCAGATTGAATAAACGAAACAAGGGATGAATGGAAGAAGGATGAAGAAGTATGGCCACTTATTCAAAAGTTGCAAAAGATTTCAATTCAAACAATATTGCCAGAAATTGAAGAGGAAGGAAAAATCATATTGGAACCTGGAGCAGACAGAAACAAGAACCTGACAACTACGAAATCGATCAATTTCAGAGTATCTCATCAAGTGGAAGAACTTACCCGCTGAAGATTCCACATGGGAGGACAAGAATTTTATACAAGAAGCATCAAGAACTACTCAAGCATTGAGGACAACACTTTTTGAAGGAGAGGGGCATGTTAGGCCCCTATACTACTAGTGTAACCCCTTATTGTTATTAGTACAACCCACTTATTATACTGATGTACCCATGTAGTGCCCATATTGTTACTATTGTGCCCCATAGAAGCCCACTATTGTTATTATTGTGTCCTTACATTACTATTGTTATGTCAGCTCTGATTATGTTATGACCCCTTAGACTCCTATATATATAAAGGAGGTCTTTCCATTTGTATCATCCAAGAATTGTTCATTTATGTAATGTAAAGGAGGTTGCCCCCTCGAAGAGGCTGAATTTCTAAGGCGTTGATCTATCTTTTCTATCTTTTCTTGAGCTGGTTTCATAACATTCTCTTTGTAGCACTTTGCTTCAGTTCAACACTTAACCCATTTACACTACTCACTCTCAGCTCCACACTTTTTAGCACATACACAACAATGCTCTCTTCCACACTTTTCTCAATGGAAATCACTAGTTTTGTTTATCTTTTTCACACTACTCAATGTTGCCTTTTCTACCTGTTGCTACACTTCCCAAGTGTAAATATGTATGGATCTTCCATGCTGCTATTGCATCTAATGCTACAATTTTGCTACTTCATTTAAACACAATGATGGGATCCTGAGCACTTTACAGACTCTCTATGTGATTCTCCATGTTGAGAATTCAATCTTTGTCCACATGCACACTCCAACAAGTAATTTAATCTTTGATTTATATCACACATAGATATTGATATGTACTTCAACATGTATTCTCTATTCCTAATTTAAGTCTATAATGCGTGCACATGATATCAGAGATGGATTTCTTTCAATATCGGGACAATTCCAACAATTCTTCTCTGTGAATTATTTTCCTCATTGCCTTGACATAATGATCTCTGCATATGCCATTAACTCCTTTAAACAACTCCTCTAACTTGCATTTAATCTCTAGCTACTGACTCATTCATCCTTTACTCTCTGTACTTTTGTATCAGAGCTCCACTCATCATAACTTTTATTAATACAAAGTTACGACATCTCATAATGTTGATTTCTTTAGCCTCTCATTGATTAGCCTCCTTATCATTTTTTTCATATGACCAATGCATGTAACCACCAATATAGCCCTTGGGCGTTTCAATATCAGAGCCATCATATCTCATAACTTTTATTCAAATGATGTTACAAGGTCGCGAGGTTCTGAACTCCTTTCGCTTGGCTATTTCTTGTTTTTCCTCCATGGGATTGGGCACTGTAACTAGTGGCTTAGATTTTAGGTGCTAAGGCCTTCATTTCCTATCAAGGGCCTATATCCCTTTGTATTTTATCTTCCACCCTTGGCTCTTTTGGGTTTCCTTGACCAAGTGCCAACACTTCGAAGCTCCTACATATCAGAGTTTTCTCATAACTCAATTAGAGGGGTCCCTGAAATTCCAACCTCCAAAATGTACTATCCACGTGTCAACATAGAACACTTAGGTTCTTAGGTCTTCTTTGCATCCTTGGTCCTTTGGATCTCTCATGACCAAGTGCCAGTCCACATGAGAGCTCTGTTATCTTTTGAATAGAGTACCCAAGTAATATACCCTCATTAGCACGTGAATCAAATTTTCTAGGAATTTTATCATTCCTTTTGATAAATCATTTTCCCCCAAACACCCTGAAGTGTTTAACTGATGCATGTCTTCCCTTACACAACTCATATGGAGTTTTATCACTATTAGGCCTAAGTTGAGTTATGTTTGATAGGTACACTGCTACTTGAGCTACTTCTCCCCAAAATATGTGGGATACATCTGCTTCATCCAACATAGCTCTTGCCATTACCTGAATTGTTTTGTTATTCCTCTCCACTAATCCATTTTGTTGTGGAGTTTTAGCCACTAAATACAACCTCATAATGCCATGCACTTCACATAATTCTTCAATATCTCTTGAAGTGCATTCTCCTCCTCTGTTTGATCTTAAGCATTTGATCTTTAAGTCTTTCTCATCTTCTGCTTGAGCTCTAAATTTTTTTAAATGCTTAAATGCTTCAGATTTTTATTTCAAGAGCATGATCCAAGTGGCCTTAGTAAAATAATCAATGAGAAGCATATAATAACTTTCTCCTCTTAGGCCTTTTTATCTAGTTGGGCTACAAATATATATGTGAATTAGCTCCATTGGTCTAGATGAAGATAACTCTTTTGACTTGAAATGAGTCCTAGTCTGCTTATGAAATTGACATGACTTGAAATTTGAGTTGTTAGCCCTTGACAACCTTGGAAATCCTCTCACAGCTCCTAGCGTGCTGACTCTCATCAAACTATCAAAATTCATATGGCCAAGCCTCCTGTGCCACAATCATGCTTCATTCGTCTTGCTTAAATAGCAATTTACTCTGGAGTCATCAAACACATATACATTATTGTGAGTTTTGATTGCTTTTCCCACCATCTTTCCATCCTTCACACTGTAGATCTCATAGTCCTTGGATCAAAAGGTCACATCATACCATTATCACTCATTTCGATTACAATAAGCAAGTTGTGCTTGAGACCTTCCACATACAATACATTTTGTGCTTTTGTCTTTTGATCAAGACTGACTATGCCTTTACCCTTAATTCTCGTTGGAGCATTGTTACAGAAAGTGCCATTATTCCCTACGTCTTTTTCTTTTAGTGACAAAAACTTACTCTAATCCCCATTCATATGCTTGGAGCAAACACTATCCACATACCATCTATTTTCTTGATTTTGTGCTGATAAAGGAAGTCCACATTCCATGTTCTTTCCAGATTTTCATTTCCAATTCTCCTTATCCTTTCGAGCAACTGACTGCCAAGTTTTATGAGACTTGGATGAGTACTCTATCATGCTTCCCAAAATTATTACATTTAAAACATTCAACATCACTCATTAGGGGAGATAAAGAATTTTGATTTTTGAGATCTACAATTTTGATAATTATTGTATCTGAAGTTTTCATCTCTTTCAACTTCGATCCTTTTACAATCAAAAACCTTATGCCCAAATATGTGACATTTATAACAATGATCATAAAATAAATGAGAACCTAAAGTTGGAAGGTTCATTAGTTTGTGCATGAAGGTACCTCTATTGTCTGGCTTATTGGCTCATCCTCCATTGGTGTGGTTCCTTGGGGTAGATTAAGTTATTATTCTAATGATGGGCTCCTCTATGGTTTTTTCCCTTTTTGTCTTCATTTATTCTTTCTTGATACAACTTCACATTTCTTTGAGGTTCCTTAAATCGTGCGGACCTAAAGTTCATATTTCCCATATAATATTCTTGTTGTCTGGAGTATCCCAGGCCTATTTTGTTTCCAGAAGATCTCTGATTGCTTAGAATCTGATCTATCTTTCTTGTTCATTTTGTAAAATTTTCATTTATGCCTTTTTCGATCGTTGTTTTCTCAAGATTCGTTCTCGGAGAGACAACCTCTGCCTCGAGGCTCAGATAGTTCTCTTTTCATTCATGGATCAAATCTTGAAGAACCTATTCCTTTCTTTTAACTTCTTCTAGTTTGAATTTCAAGGACATAATTTCATCTTTGCATGTTTTTGAGATCGTTTCCTTCTTTTCCTTCAACAACTCCTGCTTTAATTGCTTGTTCTCTTCTTCTAGTGATTCACATGTTCCTTATTTTTCTTCTAGTAGAAGGGCTAAACTATCTTTTCTTTTAATGGCTTCTTCAAGTTTTTCTTTTTGATAAACAAACTCCTCATTGTCAGAGTTGTACATACCTTCTTCAACACACTGTAGTTGTTCTTTCAACTACTAATTCTTTTTCCTTAATTTCTTTAAGTCATCAAGAGTATTGATTAGTTCCCATTCAAGGTCCACCACTCCTCCTCCTTCTTCTTCTTCCTCTTCAGAGTCAATAATATTTTGTTTCTTGGAGTATGTTCCAAATTCCATAAGTAAGTAATTATTTGAATCATCTTCTGAAGAGTTTTCGCTGTCTGATTGATCCAAGTGGATATTGGTGGCCACCCGCTAATTCGACTTGGATCCCCTCTAAGTGCTTCGTGCAGTTTTTTTTCAGTTTCCTTAATTATAGCACAATTTACTATTTTTAGCAGTTTTTCGGGTCCTAAACTTCCGGAGCCATTTTGAGGCCCTAAACGACTTTTTTGGGAAATCATCGCCAGCGATTTTCCGTTACTAAAAATCGTCTTTTCCGTCGTAGTCCTCGGAGAGATCTTTCCA
>APFE031268131.1:68081-82273 GCA_000404065.3 Pinus taeda
AACTTCCCGGGGTCGCGAATTGGTCGTCTTATCTCCGTTTGACGCGCATGATAGCCTGTTGGAAAGATCTCTCCGAGGACTACGACGAAAAAGACGATTTTTAGTCATGAAAAATCGTTGGTGGTAGATTTCCCAAAAAACGTCGTTTAGGGCCTCAAAATGGCTCTGGAAGTTTAGGACCCGAAAAACTGCTAAAAATAGTAAATTGTGCTATAATTAAGGAAACTGAAAAAAATTGCACGAAGCACTTAGAGGGGATCCAAGTCAAATTAGCGGGTGGCCACCAATATCCACTTGGATCACTGATTCTGGTGTTGAACTATCTTCTTTGGAGTATAGTCCCTTTCTCTTATAAAACTTCTTCTGATTTTTTTGAGATTTGTTTCCAAATTTATGATCATCTTCCTTTTCAACCATTTCTTTGTAAGGGCACTTGGATGAAAAATGTTTAACTCTTCCAAAATCAAAACATTTAAAGGGAAACTTCCCTTTATATTTTCCTGAGCCACGCTTCAGTTTTGTGGAAAATTGAGCCAACTCCCGATTAGATTCACAGCTGGAGAAGCCTTGATTATCCTTATGCTCCTTGACCTTCTTGGACACTTTGAATGTTGCCTCCTTGGGTTCAGACTTCTCTCTTACTACTCTCATCTCATAGGATGTGAGAGTACCAAGCAACTAGTCCATCTTGAAATCGTTTAAATTAGCCATTTCTTCAATATATGAGACTTTGGAATTAAATCTCATGGGTAGGGATATTAAGACTTTTTGAACAATCATTTCCTCCTTGGCTTCTTCAATAAGTCCCCTAATCATATTGATTACTTCATCAACTCTGAGGAAATATTATGCTATGTCTTCTTCTTCACGCATTTTTAAACTTTCAAACCTCATTCTGAAAGTTTGAAGTTTGGCCTGCTTGACTTTGTCATCTCCTTCATGACTCCGATTGAGCTTCATCAACACTTCCTTGGAAGACTTAAAACGCATAACCTTTACGAGTTTATATTGACTAAGGCCAAAGAGAATGGCATTCTTGGCTTTAGCATTATTTCCATACAATTTTTTACCATTTGCATCAGTGGGAGGGACATGAGGAACATCATAATCTACTAGTACAAAGCTCCAAACATCTACCCCTAAGGACATAAGGTAAGCTTCTATCTTAGCTTTCCATAAGGCATAGTTTTTCCCATCAAAGACCGGTAACTTACTTGATTTAGCATATTGAATCTCTTACCTAGACATAATTCCTTATGGATCTACCTTCCAATGGTTAGAATGTTCCTGAAGGAACCTAGCTTCAATACCAATTGCTGAAATAAGGAATTACTTGGGGGGGTTAAATTAGTAATAGTGATGTTTTTAATTTTTTTTATGAATATTTCTTTAGTTCTTTCTTCTACTGTATGTTACTTATGAGAGCATTCAAACATAATGAAAATGAGAAGCAATATGAGACATTCATATGTATATACAGTCCATCACATGAGCAACATACACATATTGACACCAGCGTTTTCACGTGGAAAACCAAAGGGAAAAAACCACTAATTTGTTTGTTGTTATGATGTAAATTAAGCACCTACTTAATTACATCATTTTGTTTGTGAGCACCGAATCACAGGAGGCACCGACCCCCTTGGGATAACAAACACCTACTTTCCAAGAGGCACCAACCTCTTATGAATTCAGGACACCACCTACTTTTACGATTGTTCTATTTTTCTTACAATTTTCAAACTGAAAACAAAGGTAAAGACATATACAAAGAAATACCAATCTGGTTCACTACAGAAACTTCTACTCTCAGTTCTCTACTGCTCCACAGGCTCTCTCAACCTCACATAGTATCACATTATCCTCTGCTCATCAACGCATACACTCTTCTCTCGCACAGGTTCTTTGTAGCACTTTTCTTCAGTTCAACACTTGGACCAATTACATTGCTAATTCTCAGCTCGACACTTTTCAACACATACACAACAATGCTCTCTTCCCCACTTTTCTCAATGGAAGTCACTAGTTTTGTTCATTCACTGCACACTACTCGATGCTGCCTTTGCTACTTGTTGCCACACTTCCTAAGTGTACATCTGTATGGATCCTCCATGCTGCTAATGCGTCTGATGCTTCAATTCTGCTACTGCATTTAAACACAAGGATGGGTTCCTGAGTGCTTTACAGACTCTCTGTGTGATTCTCCATGCTGAGAATTCAACCTCTGTCCACCTGCACACTCCAACAAGTCTTTTCATCTCTGATTCATAACACATACATAACTTTATATGTACTTCAACATGGCTTCTTTGTTCCTGATTTAAGTCTATAATCCATGTACGGGAGATAAAGTATGGGTTTCTTCCAACATCGGGACAAGCCCAACAATTCTTTTCTGTGAATCATTGTCCTCACTGCCTTGACACAGTGATCTCTGCATATGCCATTAAATCCTTTAAAAAACTCCTCTGACTTGCATTTAATATCTATTTGCTGACTCATTCATCCTTTATTCTCTGCACTAATGTATCAGAGCTCCACTCGTCGTAACTTTTATTAAAGCAAAGTTATGATATCTCATAGTGTCGATGTCTCTAGCCCCTTAGTGCTTAGCCTCCTTATCATTTTATTTCATATAACCGTTGCCTCTGACCACCGATATAGCCCTTGAGTGTTGCAATATCAAAGTCATCATATCTCATTATATTAGGAGGTAGCGAGGTTCTGAGCTCCTTTCATTTTGTTCTTTCTAGTTTTTCCTCCATGGGACTGGGCACTGTAACTAGTGGCTTAGCTTTTAGGTGCTACGGCCTTCAATTTCTATCGGGGGCCAATATCCCTTTGTATTTTCTCTTCCTCCCTTGGTTATTTTGGGTTTCCTTATTCAAGCACCAATACTTCTAAGCTCGTGCATATTGGAGCTTTCTCATAATTCAATTAAAGGGGTCCTCGAAATTCCAAACTCTGAAATGTACTATCCACGCATCATCACATAGAATTTTCCTTGGCCCTTTAGATCTCTAACGACCAAGAGCCAATCCACATTGGAGCTCCTTTATCAAATCATAACTTTTTCAAAAGGTTTTGCACAGTAGTTACGAATTGTAAAATCATTGAAATACTTCATAGCACTTAGGTGCTGACGCTACTTTGCGCCCTTCATTCTTTGGGTCTCCCATGACCATGTGCTAATATCATTGGAGCCCCTTTCATCAGATTAGAACATGTCTTTAAAACAATTAGACAGGAGTTACGAAAACTCCTACCTCTGATATGGCGACATTTGAAATGAATTCATGTTGCCATCATCTTTTCCACATGGCATCTCCTTAGTGGTGACACTTTTCACCAAGATTCGCCTCATTAGGCCACCCAATGTTGGCGAATATCGTTGCCATGTGTCCTACAAACTACCATGTCATGCTGACGTCGTTTTCCTCATAAGCTCCTGAGGGGCCAATCAAATTCTGCCATGTGTCCTATAGAGGAGAGAGAAAGGTACGTGTTTGGAATATAAATTTCAAAGAAGAATTTACTCTTGTATTTAAGGTTGATAGCCTATAACAAGTGGGAGGAATCCCATTGGGAGCTATGTCTTGCGACACATCTATTCAATCTAAATTATGGCACTGGAGGTTTGCTCATCTACATTATAAGGCTCTACTTGATGTAAGGAAAAAGGTGACATGTATGGCTGAATTTAAATTAGAACATGAAGGTGTTTGTCAGGGATGTACTGAAGGAAAACATACAAGGGGACCATTCCCCTCAAGTGACAACAAAACTACCAACATTTTGCAATTGGTTCATTCTAATCTATCTGGTATGATGCCTGTGACATATTTGGGAGGATATTTATATTATTCTATCTTTGTGGATGATTTCTCTCACAAAACTTGGATATATTTCTTGAAGAAGAAGGACGAAGTATTCTAATGGTTCCGTTCTTTCAAATATTTGGTCAAAAATCAAATAGGGAAAAAGATAAAAATATGGAGGACCGATAATGGAACCAAATATGAATCAAATGAGTTCAATGACTATTGTAGAGAAGCTAGAATTAAGAGGGAGACTACTACCGCATATACTACTAAGAAAAATAGTGTTGCTGAAAGGAAGAACCCTTCTATTATAGAATCCACTTGTGCAATGCTTCATGATCTAAGCCATCTGAATTTTTTATTGGCGAAAGCTGCCAAAACTATTGTGTATGTTCAAAATATATGCCCTCATTAAGATTTGGACTCCAAAACTCCCGAAGAAGTTTTCACTGGTAAGAAACATGATGTTTCTAACTTTAGAATTTTTCGTAGCCCCGTATATTTTTGTTAAGTCCCTATAATACTAGTGTATTCCCTTATTATTATTGTCATTGTATCCCCTTATTATTATTGTTATGCATATGTTGTCCCCATATTGTTATTATTGTGCACCATAGAAGCACACTATTGTTATTGTTGTGCCCTTACATTATTATTGTTATGTCGGCTATGATTATATTGTGACTCCTTAGACTCCTATATATAGAAAGCAGGACTTGTCATTTGTATCATCCAATAATTGTTCATTTTTATAATGTAAAGGAGGTGTCTACATCGAAGAAGCTACTTTTGAAGTCGATGATCTATCTCATTCTTCTATTTTGTGAGATGGTTGCATAACAATTGGTATCAAAGCTTTGGATTCTAGGGTTTCGCTGCTTCAAACAGGCCATCATGGAATTTTCACTACAAATTTTTTCTACAGATCTTCAGAAGATAAAATTAAAATCCTTTGAGCTAAAATTCTTATGAACCTCGGGACCAAATTTTAGATATTGTATCGCTATATTTTCGAAGATATGAACCACGAAAGTTAGGGTTTTTGCAGGCTCCCGAATTTGACCTCAAACAGGTCACCTTGGGAAAATCGTTACAACGTTTTCTCTGAGCATCAGATTGAAATTTCATAAATAGTGACAGAAAGGGGACAGATTCTAGTTTTCTATGTATTGTTTTTAGGTTCAAAGGTTGAAACAGTGACATGTGGCACTTCATATAGTTTCGCTTTACTGAACCAATCTATAATCCGGCCATTGTGGGAGATTTGACATAACTCTTTCTTGGAGAATCCAATATGGATAAGACTTGTGGGGTTGGAAAGAGGATGTAGAGGCCTATCACATAAATAAATTTCATACCTTGGAGATATGAAATTACAGATATACAACAGATACAATATCAAGCTCCTACAAAGAGAAAAAAGGTGTGTAGTCTTTTAAAAAAATTGCATATGTTTGGTTTGAAAATTTTGTTTGAAGTGATTCAAAGGGCACAATGAAACATATTTATGATTAATTGATGCCCCGAAGAAAGAAAATGGAAACACCTAGTAAGCAACCTCAAAGGTCTAGCATGACTCATGAAGAAGAGGAAGAAATGCAACATGATATATCAAAATTACGAGATCAAGTGCAACAAATTTCACTCTCACAAAAAGTAATAGAAGCTAAGAAGGATAGTTTAAAGAAAGACGTGGAAATTAATATGAATGACATGGAAGCTAATATGGATGGCTTGGAAGCTAAGATGGATGGTTTAGAAGTAAACATTGAATATTTGAAGAAAGATATGGAAGGTTTGAAAGGAGGTTTGGCAAAGTTGCTACAAGAAATGCTTCCTAATGGCGAAAAGGTAGTAGAGGAAACTCATGATGAGAACAAAATAAATGTTAGTCATGATTTCATAGATCTAATGTTGGATTGAATACCCACCATGTTCCAAAGATAGATATGAGGAAGTTTTATGGCAAGGATCTTATAACATGGATACTACAGATGGAGCAATATTCCGATCTCCATAATGTGCAAAACACACAAAAGGTACGCATTGCGACTTTATATTTGGAACCCAATCAGTTTGTATAATATTGATGACTTTGCTCTCATAAACAAATTATCACTCGGACAATTTTTATGGAAGGAATGATAGCACATTATGATGATACAAAAAGAAACACCTTTTTTAGCCAATTGATAAATCTTAAACAAAAGGGTTCAATGATGGATCACATTGAGGACTTCCAAAAATTGAATATAAGGGTAAACTATATTCCAGAGGAGTATAAGATTGATGTGTTCATAGGGACTTTAAAGGATAACATCCAACATGAGGTTCATCTTTGGGAACCTGATTCATTGGAGAAGGCATTCAGGTTGGCGAGAAAAATTGAAAGAAAAATTATGGCAACAAGGAGGCCTACCAATCACAACTATAAAGATGGAAGGGTTGTTGCCCCTTGCATTCCACAACCTACAAGGTTGAAACCACAAAAATTGGAAGAAAAAAGAGAAAAAGGGCTTTGTTACAATTGTGATAGCAAATACACTAAAGGTCATAAGTGTGTTGAGAAGAAATTATTTTACATAGATTGTGAAGAGGAAACACGAAAAGGAACAAGAAACATCAAAAGAAGAGGATACACACCAGGAACAAACCCTAGATAAAGAAGAAATGAATCCAACCATATCTTGTAATGCATTGGTCGGAATTACCACTCCTCAAACTATCAAGATAGAAGGCCATATCAAGAAGAAAAAGGTAATAATGTTGAATGATTCGGGCAATACCCATAATTTTATTCATTGTAAGATAGCGAAGGAATTTAATTGCTTCCTATATCTAGCACCAGAGTGTCAAGTGATGCTTGCAAATGGAGGAACGATAAATTACTTTGTAAAGTGCCATAATATCAAGCTATCCATGGGAGAATATGTGTTGAATAGTCCAATGCTCTCCATTCCAATGGGTGGTGCCGATGTTGTACTAGGAGTCCAATGGCTACAATCTTTGGGTATGATAGCTTTTATTTTCAAGATTTTTTATTATATTTTTGTTTATTTATTTTTTATATTTTATATTTATTTATATATATATTATACACACACACACACACACACATATAAGGGGTATCGTAAGGAAACCGGGATATATAATCAGCTCTAACGGCAAGAGAAAACTTCTAAAGATAGAACAACGTGGTGTAATTGTACAATTACATTCCCTAGAGGTTCCCACATTGAAATCATCTATTTCTACAAGTCTCCAAAAAATCTTGGACAATCATTCCAAGGTATTTGAGACTCCCAAAGGCCTCCCACCTATTCGTGATGATCATGATCATGATATTCATTTGATTCCAGTAAGTGTTCCTCCAAACATCAGGTCTTACAGATATCCATATGCCCTAAAGAGTGAAATTCAACATATGGTTGCAGAAATGCTAGAGGTTGGTATAATTCAACTTATTCAAAGTTCTTTCTCTCCTCCAGTAGTATTGGTGCATAAGAAGGATGGATCATGGTGAATGTGTCTGAATTATAGAGATCTCAACAAGCTCACTATTAAAGATAAATTTCCCATTCCTATCATTGATGAATCATTGGATGAATTGCATGAGGCAATTTACTTCACCAAGTTGGACCATCGTTTAGGATATCATCAAATCATAATGAAGATTGAAGACATTCTGAAAACAACATTTAGAACTCATGAGGGTCATTATGAATTTTTGGTCATGCCTTTTGGACTTACCAATGCACCTTCTACATTTCAAGGTTTGATGAATTCCATTTTCAAACCCTTCCTTAGAAAATTTGTGTTACTATTTTTTGATGATTACTAATCTACAAAAAGTCTTGGAAGGATTGTGTTCAACATGTTGATAAAGTGCTCAAACTATTGGAGGAGAAACAATTATATGCAAAAACCTCCAAATGTTTCTTTGTAGTACAAGAGGTGGAATATTTGGGTCATATTGTATCTCATGATGGTGTTAAGGTAGATCCTAGAAAAATTAAAGCCATTAAGAAATGAAAAATCCCCACATCCAAAAAGGATATGCAAGGATTTCTTAGGTTGACAGTGTATTATCGCAAGTTTGTTAAGAATTATGGGAGAATAACAACATTACTGAAGAAAGATGCATTTTATTGGATTATAGAAGCAACGAAAGCCTTTGAACATCTTAAAGAGGCAATGTGCCAAGCACCGGTCTTAGCTACACCAGACTTCACAAAAACCTTTATTATGGAATGTGATGCCTCAGGAAATGAAATTGGTGCTGTTTTAATGTAAGAAGAAAGACCCATTGCTTTTTAAAGTCGTCTAATCAAAGGAATGTATTTACACAAATCTATTTATGAGAAAGAAATGTTTTGGAAATAGTACATGCACTTAAGAAATGGCGACCTTACCTAATGGGAAGATACTTCAAGGTAAAAACAGATCATGATAGTCTTAAATACTTTTTAGAACAAAGATTATCTTTAGAAGATAGGCAAAAATGGGTCACAAAGATGTTGGGCTATGACTTTGAAATCATCTACCAAAAAGGGAAGCAAAATGTTGTTGCAGATGCACTCTCAAGAAAGGATGAGGATGTGGAAGCATTACCTTGTGCCATTTCTATTTTCCAACCAGATTGGATAAACGAAGCAAGGGATGAATGAAAGAATGATGAAGAAGTGTAGGAACTCTTTCAAAAGTTGCAGCAAGATCCCAATACATCTGATAAATTTAGATGGAAACATGATTCGTTATGGTACAAAGATTGCTTATACTTCTATAAGAATTTCCAACTCAAACAAAAGATTCTTCTGGAATTGCACACCTGTCCCTTAGGAGGGCATTCAAGATTTTTAAAAACTTACCACAGGTTTAATAATGATTTTTTTTGGGATGGCCTTAAATTTGATATTCAAAAGTTTGTGGTGAAATGTTTGGTTTTCCAACAAAATAAAGTTGAGACAATTAAGACCCCAGATCGATTACAACCTTTATCCATTCCAAGTCAACAATGGGAGGAGGTTTCAATAGATTTTATCATAGGTTTACTCAAGTCTGAAGGAAATGTTAGTTTTTGGGAGCATTGGAAGTGCTCTAGCCTTGAAAAATGGTTGAGAGGCTCAGGCACATGAGTTCTAAAGAACCCATAAATCATTTGGTGAAATCCTCCTCGGATTGTATTTTATTAAAATAATTAATATTTTTAATGGAGTTCCTAAGTCTAAACTTAGGGAAATTAAAATATTAATGGGTATTAATCAAAATATGGGTGAGAATGATCTAGAAGGTAGATCAAGTCATGTTTTAATCTTAGCCGTTGATTAGAGACTTAATCTCGGCCATTGAAGACTCAACAAGAAAAGTATAAAATGGAGGCTTGGGGTTCATTTGGAAACACACACGGAGATAATGAATTGATCAAGAATTCGATTCCTAAGGCAGGGTTTGCTAAGGATTTTGAATTAAGTGATCATTCTGTAGAAGAGGGGCAATGAGAATTTGAGAGAAGGAATTTCTAGAGAATACAGATAGAGAGGTAGAGAGAGACAACAGAGCAGAAAAGTTATTTGTGATGTAGAAGACGAACTATTAGGAACAACCAGAACTTCCAAAACAGTTGAGAAAGCTGACGTAGAGGGCAAAAGCTGGAATTTCCAGAACAGCCGGGAAAGCTCACACAGAGGGAAGAAGCCGGAACTTTGGGAACAACCAGAACTATTGGGAACTACTAGAACAATTGGGAAAACTGACGTAGAAATAGCCGGGGTTAGCCAGTCTTGTGTTGGATCAGCCATAATTCTTTCGGGTGAAGTGAGGTAAAACTCACTCAGATTTTCCACCAGTATTTTCTTTATAAATAATTTCTAGATGGTTATCCTAGATTTGTATTCAGATATTTATCCTGCATAATAATAAAATCCTAAGAGTTGCTACACCGATTCTCCTGCATTGGATTTTTTTAGGGACTATTGTGTCCAAAAATAAGTGTGTCCTATGCATCTTGTTCTTTTCTCTATTTTCTATTTCATGAGATCAAATATTTAATTAGTGTAGGTTACATAAGTAATTTTCTTCAATATTCAAAATAATAACTTGATGAATGTAATTTAAAAATCAAGTAGGTGAAGTAGATTCAAATTTCTTGTAGTAGGGGTTCCTTCGAGTCTAGGAATTTTCACATGGTATTAGAGCATTGATTTTGAAACAGGAAGAGCAGATCCACTGCTAAGAAGTGAGGCTGAAAGCTACACTTGGCATCAATTTATATCCCCTTGAAGGGATTGCGCAGTCCTTGCCGAGAAGCAGATCCGAGGAAATATCTCTTTGAGTGAGACGACAAAGAGGTACGATTTCCAGTTTGTGAGTTTGTAGAGATAGAGGGAGTGACACAAAGCCTCAACGCAGTGCTTGAAGGGCGCAGTTTCTGTCGGGGTAGAAATCTGTTGGAAAAGAACAAAGACACGTAGAAGGGGATTTTTCTCCTTAAAGAACTTTCCGCTAGAAAGCTCAAATTTCTCACTTGCTGAGTAGCTGAGTAGTGCTAAGCAGTGACTAGAGGAGTCAGTTCGACAGTTGGGTGAGATTTCATCGCATGGGCTCAAATATAAGGATAGGTTAGAAGGTCCTTCCAACTATGTCATATGCAAAACCATAATCTTATATGTTCTGGAGGAATATGATCTCGAGGCCTACATCAATAGTGTTGTAGATGTTCCTGCTGACAATGATCAAAAGAAGAAGTACAAATCCGATTAGGGGAAGAAAAAGAGATTCATTCTTGATCGAGTTCGAGATCATGTGGTCTCACACTTGTAGGGAAAGGATACAAACCGAGAGATGTGGGAAGCCTTGTCTTCTTTGTATGAAGGCTCTTCCGAACAATGGAAGATGTATTTAGAGCAAAAGTTGTAGCGGACCTTGATGCAGAAAGGAGAAGGGGTGAACCTCTATCTTCACCATCTGCAGGACACTAGAGACCAAATTGCTGTAGTGGGGTCCACTCCTTAGTCGACTGTGATGGTGAGGATAGCCTTGAATGGAGTCTCGGATGAATGACAAGTTTTTGTCCAAAGAATATTGGGCAGAGAGAAACTACCTTCATGGGAGGAGATGCGGGTGACTCTTCAACAAGAGGAGTTAAGGAGGGAACTAGTGAAGGTCAACCTCAGTGGAAACAATGGGAGTGGCACAAAGACGAAGGAGTTGAAGGATAATGCAGCTCTAGCATCGAAGGAACAACAGAAGCTAAAGCGAAAGAAGGACATTTCAAATGTGAAATGTTTAAGTTGTGGCGAGATGGGCCACTATGCATCCTAGTGTCATTTGAAGAAAAAGGATAAGGATGAGAAACATGAACATAAGGCTACTTCAGCACATATTGATGAGGATGAATTTTCCATGAGTGCCCACACATCTCCAGGAGGGAAATGGGGCGATATTGAGTTGTAGTCGGGAGGACTACATGTGGTCAGGATCCTTGAGGAATCCATCTCTTGGATCAATTCCTTTCTATGGGAGCCCAAGATTCAATAGTAGTGAGATGGAATTAGTGTTAGATGATGCAGTGGAGTGTTTGGAGGACAGATACAGTAGCAGGGGACCTGAGACTGATCAACGCAGAGTAAGGTTAGCAACAACGCAGTTGACACAGTGCAGGAGTCAACAACAACACAAAAGATTTAGAGGGTAAGAATCATCAGCAGCCAGATCCGAACATTCATTGTATTATGCTGAACATAGTTAAGTTAAGCTAATTTTGGATATTTTAGATTCTTCTCTTAGCATCTGAGTTGTAGTATGGATGTAGTGTTAGCAGTGGCAGTGCTAACAACATAATAGACGCAACGTTTAAGAGGGAGTTGTAGTACATATGTAGTAGTGGCAGTGGCAGTGTCATGGGCAATAGTACAATAGCAACAACATCACAATGTTGGTGGCGGAAACACTGCAGAAAGGAGGTGCTTCATAAACAAAGCAACATGCAAGCGGACATTGTTGCTAGAGCACTTTCCTCACTAAGAAGGAGTGTTATTTTTTGGTAGCATCGAAAGTGATATAGCCTTGAAAATTGGTGGAGATACTAAAGAACATGATTTCTAAAGAACCCATAAATCCTTTGGTGAAATTCCACTCGGATTGTACTTTATTAAAATAATTAATATTTTTAATGGAGTTCCTAAGTCTAAACTTAGGGAAATTAAAATATTAATGGTTATTAATCAAAATATGGGTGATAATGATCTAGAAGGCAGATCAAGTCATGTTTTAATCTTATCTGTTGATTAGAGACTTAATCTCGGCCGTTGAAGACTCAACAAGAAAAGTATAAAATGGAGGCTTGGGGTTCATTTGGAAACACACACACACAGAAAGAATTGATCAAGAATTCGATTCCTAGGGTAGGGTTTGCTAAGGATGTCAAATTAAGTGATCATTCTATAGCAAAGGGGTAGTGAGAATTCGGGAGAAGGACTTTCTGGAGAATACAGATAGAGAGGTGAGAGAGCCATTAGAGGAAAAAAGTTGCCTGTTACGCAGAAGCCATAATTTCCAAGAACAACCAAACTGCTGGGAAACACCAGAATAGCCGAGAAAGCTAACGTAGAGGGTAGAAGATGGAACTGTCAAGAACATCTGGAACTTCTGGAACAACCGGGAAAGTTGACGTAGAGGGCAGAAGTCAAAACTGTTGGGAACAACCAGAACTGCTGGGAACTGTCGGAACAAACGGGAAATTTGATGCATAGGGAAGAAGAGGTGATGCAGATATAGCCGGGGTTAGCCAGTCTTGTGCCGGATTAGCTGGAATTCTACCGAGTGAAGTGAGGTAAAACTCACTTAGATTTTCCACCAATAATTTCTTTATAAAGGATTGATAGATGAGCATCCTCGATTTGTATTCAGATATTTCTCCTGCACCATAATAAAACCTTCAAAGCTGCTGCACTAGTTTTTGACATTAGGTTTTTACAAGGACTATTGTGTCCACAAATAAGTGTGTCCTATGTATCTTGTTCTTTTCTCTGTTTTCTATTTCATGAGATCAAATATTTAATTAGTGTAGGTTGCAAAAGTAATTTGCTTCAATATTCATAAGAATAGCTTGATGAATGGAATTTAAAAATCAAGTAGGTGAAGTAGATTCATATTTGCTACAGTAGGGGTACCTTCGAGTCTAGGAATTTTCAAAGGAAAGAGTGTCACGCAGAAAGAGTCGATCTTGCGGACAAGATAGACCTTCCTAGAATCTAATGAAGACCTAATGACAAACAAACCAACCAGACACTATCTTTCTCTAAATGCGCTTTATAAATAATGGAAAACAAATTTGTTTTAAGGCCTACCTCATGTCCAACACAAGTTTGGAGATGCCTTCGCTCCTTTGATCCAAGTAAGTTCCTTTGTCACAAACCTACAAACACAAACAAGGCAAACGATTAAATAGCACCTGAATAACCAATACTATAAAACATATTTAACATGAAAGTCAAGGAGTCCATGAAACAAATAACATTAGATACTTGTTGAGAAAAATGAGCTTGATTGTATTAATTCAGAAGGAGAAGAACCTTACAACCTTTGCCTTGACGCTGTACAAGCTCCTCCCAGGGTCCAACAAGAAGTCTCCTTTACTTTGACAAGCTTCACTCACTCCCCAATGAAGCCAAAAAGGTATGTGATCTCTCCTCTTAAGCTCAAATAGGAAGTCTTGATTTCATTAGCATTTACCCTCAAAAGTTCAGCTTGTAACCTCTCTGGCCACTGACCCAATGCCTCAATTTATAGTGCAATGGAGATCAATTACCAACTCCTCCTTCAAAGGGATAGCTCCTCTCAACAAGGGATTAGTTCCTCCTATTATGGGATGCATGAACCACTTGGAGTGAACAATCCACGTAACAAATGCTTCTAGAAAACTCTAGAATTAACCCAAGAGGAGTTTTTTAAGATAAAAATTACGCCTTTTGACTTTCACAGGGGTACGCACCCTCTCCTTTACATACAGAGCGTATAAGTACGCAGAAATTCTGAACAAAAGGTGCGGGCCCGCAGGTAAAAGTGAGAGAAAGTGCGGAACCAGAGTTACATTGCTTTTTTGATGTCTTTCTCTCATTTCTAAAGCTTGTCCTGAAGAGTTGAGGTTTGAGACTTGCTTAGGAAGCTGGTATAGGTGGTGATAGAGCTACACCGACTGCAAATAATCAAGGTGACGATATTTTTGTGTAACACATAGAAAACATCAATCAGTGACTAGACATTATTTTGGAAGCTTGGGATAACATGTATATTTAAGAAATCCCTTAGAGAATATTTCTTCTTTTACCAAATATTTAGATAAAGATTTTGAACATGATAAATGTTTTTTTT
>APFE031268135.1:0-25300 GCA_000404065.3 Pinus taeda
CCTGATGCCTATGTTTGGTGGACGTAGCCCAGATTGGTTGGGTGAACCACGTTAAATACTGTGTTATGTGCTTGCTTCTGCTGTGTGTTTAATTTATTGCTAAGCAAATGATCCAACATTATGTAATTACTCTAAAAACACTATAATAATAAAAAGTATTGTTTTGTTTGAAAGGGCTAAAAGCCCTTTCTCATTGCTCTTGAGGATGGACCATGGCTATCCTCAGGGGTTTGTGTCCCTCTCTCCACCTTGCTTTTCCTTTTTACTTTTATTTATTTACTTTAGAACTAGACAATTTTAGTTTAATAGATTGTAAATTAAATATATCAAATAATGCATCAATATAAATAATAATAACATGTAAATTGAAAATCTTAAATTTTAGATCAACTTGAAGTTATGTAAATGCATGTGATTTAATCAATATGATATTTTTGTAGGCATGGGTTTTTGTGATAATTGCACAATTTTTCGATGCTTGTTTAGCGGTTCAATTTGTAGATGATAAAGTTGTATGTCTTTATTGTATGTACATTGATTGGTTGGTGTACGTTAGTTACAATTATTTTTGTATGCCTATTGAGTGATTGAATATCTTAGTTACAATTATTTTTGTATGCCTATTGAGTGATTGAATATCTGTATGATGAAGTTCTATATTTTTATTGCATACAATGATTGATGGGTTTTTTCTATTACTTTGTGATGATGAATTTAAATGCAGAATTTAGTGTAATGATTATTGTTTGAATTTCATTTATATGATTGTGTTTTACAATGAATGGGTGACACGTCAATATATATTTTGAAATGTGTGAGAATTTTCTTTGTTAATACTTGGTGCTTGGTATCTATATTATGTTTGTGCATTCAAAATTTTTCTATGTGTGTGATGAAAAAAAAATGATATGTAATGTTCAATGTATTTGTGTCTCTTTACAATGCTTTTTCTGACGTGTATTTGTGACTGTGTATGAGAATGGTTGTTGTTTGGCTTTTTATTTACATAGTTGTGTATTTATAATGAATGTGGATGACATGTTTGATATGTACTTTGAATTTTGTGTGGATTTTCTTTAGCATATGGCTTGATTTAGTGTCTACATTAATTTTTTTTATGTTTGGATATTTACAATCTTCTACGTATGATGATAAAAATTTCATATGCAATATTTGTATGTATTTATAATTTTGCGCGTAGTACGAAGATTAGATGGGATGTTTGTATGATTGTGTATTTGCAATGCTTTGATGTTTGAATGTTTGTGCATTTTCAATGCTTGTTATGATTGTGTGTTTGTATTGCTTATTAGATTGTAAATTAAAAGTATCAAATAATGCATCAATATAAATAATTATAACATGTCAATAGAAAATCATAAATCTTAAATCAACTTGAAGTTATGTAAATGTATTTGATTTAATCAATATAATATTTTCCAACCATGGGATTTTGTGATAATTGCACAATATTTGGATGCTTGTTTAGTGGTTTGATTTGTGTATGGTAATTGCAATTTTTTTTGTATTTATATTGAGTAATTGAATTTTTGTATGATAAAGTTGTATGTTTTTATTGTATACATTGATCGATGTGTTTTTCTCTTACTTAGTCACGATGAAGTTAAATGCAGAATTTAGTGTAATGATTTTGGTTTGAGCTTCATTTATATGATTGTGTTTTACAATGAATGTGTGACATGTT
Source organism: Pinus taeda (assembly GCA_000404065.3). Lineage (NCBI taxonomy): Eukaryota > Viridiplantae > Streptophyta > Pinopsida > Pinales > Pinaceae > Pinus > Pinus taeda. The sequence continues at coordinate 1,706 of APFE031268135.1, forward strand.
AGTTAATATGTATTTTGAAATATGTGAGAATTTTCATTGTTAATGTTTGGTGCTTGGTATCTATTATGTTTGCACATTCAAAACATTTTTTTGTGTGTGATGACCAAAATTTGATATGCAATGTTTAATGTATCTTTGTGTCTTTACAAGGCTTTTTGTGATGTTCATTATTTGATGTGTATTTGTGATTGTGTATGAGAATGGTTGTTGTTTGGACTTTATTTACATAGTTGTGCATTTATAATGAATGTGGATAACATGTTTGATATGTACTTTGAAATGTGTCTAGATTTTCTTTAACATATGGCTTGATTTACTATCTACACTAATTTTGTATGTTTGGATATTTACAATTGTCTATGTATGATGATCAAAATTTGATATGCAATGTTTGTATGTATTTATAATTTTGTGTGTGTAGTAAGTAAATTTGATGGGATGTTTGTGTGTTTTTGTATTTGCAATATTTTTGATGTTTGAGTGTTTGTGCATTTCAATGTGTGTTATGTTTGTGTATTTATTGCTTGTTAGATTTTAAACTAAAAGTACCGAATAATGCATTGATATAGATAATTATAACATGTTAATTGAAAATCTTAAATGTTAAATCAACTTAAAGTTATGTAAATGCATTTGAATTAATCAATATAATATTTTTCCAACCACTAGATTTTGTGATAACTGCACAAATTTTGGATGCTTGTTTAGTGGTTCACTTCATGTATGATCAAGTTGTATGTCATTTATTGATTGGTGTATGGTAATTACAGAACTTTTTGTATGCCTTGAGTGATTGAATTTTTGTATGATCAATTTGTATGTTTTTATTGTATACATTGATTGATGTGTTTTTATATTACTTTGTGATGATAAATTTAAATGCATAATTTCGTGTAATGATTGTCATTTGAGTTTCAATTATATGATTGTCTTTTAGAATGAATGTGTGACGTATTAATATGTATTTTGTAATGTGTGACACGTTGTTGCTTGATCTTGAAATTATTAAGTGAAGAGAGCTTCATTCTTGTTCTCACAATAGCTTTTTTCCGTGAGAACCCACTAAGGGTGGGTGGAGGTTGAATTATTAACATTAATATCTAGGTATGCATCATTAATGTCAACACTTATCGGTTGTTCGATGTTGTTCAATAAGAAATGCATTGACCATTTTTCCTACAAGTCACAACATTCATTATCAAAATGATAATATCTGCAATGATAGAATTGATGTTTCTTCTTTCCTTCGCCAATCAAACTAGGTGTTTCTTGATTGTGAGCATTAGCAAGCAACTTAGCGTCTTGGAAAATATTTAGGAGAGATGTTCCAAGGAGGAAATTGGGAAGAGTTCGAGCTTTGCATCGATGTGAGAAAGCAGACTTAAAGTATACTTTATGCAAAAGGGTTTGTTGTTGTTGCTTATTGGGAACAATATTATTGCAAGTGGGTCCATTTCATTTTGGTATCATAGCTATGATATGCTCCAAGAAGTCATCAATATCATATTTGAAGATTGGATGCCTTGGACGAAATATTATACTTGTGATCATGAAGAATTTGATTCAATTGTATTAGGGCTTGATTAAAACATATAGGTGTTGACATATGAGATATTACATTTAGGAATATGGGCTTTTGGCATTAAGAAACTAATAAATGACATTTTGAGCAAATGTGGGAAATGAAAGAACATATTAGGGAAGCCTACAAAAAAGCATTAAAAGTGGAGTAGGAAGAGAATCATGGTGATTTTGGACTAATTTCGTAGCAAAAGTAGTAGATATTTTTGTGAAGAAAGAAAAAGATAGGAACATGATAAGAAAATGTTCCTAGTTGAGAAAAGGGGTAATGGAAACAACTTGAGGTTTTGAGGTACCGTGTGTAGGTATGTGTCCAATAGTGTTAACACAAGCCTCATCTTAACAAGCTTCAAGTTGTTGCCAATTACATAGTTGTTTTCCTGATTATAAAAAAGTGAGTAGTTTAACAAATAGAAGTTTAGGCATTGACCATTAAGGTGGGAAAGCCCATAGTATAACACTGACATAGGATATCTCATAGTTCTTATCAGAGGAGAATGCTTATATAAGATAACTCATAGTGCTTATGAGAGGAGAAAATTCACATAGGTTATCTCAAGAGTCTGAAGACTATTTTAATTAGATTAAATTATTTAATTCCTAAACCAGGGTATGACAATGTTATTGTGATGACCCTTTTTCTATATCTACATGCTCTTATTTTAAAAAATTTAACCAACAAGTGGATTTTATTTTTGATTCCATGACATAGATTGTGCTTTTATTACTATTTTTGCCTAGATGACATGGACTGTGCTTTTATTACTATTTTTGCTTGGAAGACATGAATTGTGCTTTTATTACCATTTTTTCTTGGATGACATAGGTCATGCTTTTTACAGGGAAAAAATAATAGTAAAATTTGCTTTAGATTGCGCTTTTATTACTATTTTTATTGGCATTGCAGTTCCTCTCATCCTCCTCCTCTCCCAGTTTCCCGCATTGTGTAGTCTAGTCTCGTGCGTTTGGAGCTCCATATGGCTTATATTTTGATTTTCTCTCCAACGAGAGAAGCGAGTCTAGTTGAATCTCCTAATCGACATGCCATATTCATTGGTTGCATTTGGTCAAAGGACCTTTTTGTACCATACATATTTTCCAAAAGAAGCTTAAGGGTATTATAAACACAAACAAAGTTTATCTACCTTCCTTGATCGCAATAAATTTCTCGTCACCTAATCTAATCCAAAAATAAACGTAGATGCTCTAATTCCTCTCAGGGGAAATATAGTCACTACATATGGAGGAAATCATATAAAAAACTTGAGCAGAGGCTGAATAATTGGCTACCAGTCAGGTAGCATGCGAGCCCATTTGGATGCGGAAGATTCTAGTGGGATTGTTTAGTCAGAGGTTGGATCCAAATGTGATATATTGCGATAATCAGAGTTGTATCAAACTCTTTGAGAATCCAGTGTTTCATGACAGGTCCAAGCACATTGATATTTATTACCATCATCTTCGAGACTATGTGGTGAAGAGGATCATGTTGTTGTTGCATGTTTCAACCAAGGAACAGGATGCAGATATTTTCCATTTCGAATTTCTTTGAAAGATGGGCCTCTTTGATTCAATGTTGGTCCTTTGGGAAGATTAGATTCAACCACACCTCTGACACCCTTTGGTTTGCTTGACCCAGAAGATCCTCCTTGCAGTCTCAGATTCAAAAATATGGTGGATGATGGGGTGGCATTATAATCTTGTAATTTCAGTTAATCCTCCATTGTTTTGCCTCTGTAGATGAGGCTTTGTAACCTTATCGGATAACCTAGAGTGTGTAGGATATTTTTCTTCAATTTTTCAACCTTTTCAGAAAGCCCAAACCCAAAAAAGTATTGATTTTTCCAATAGGAGATCTGATTAATACTTGGAAAGTTGACTGTGATTCTAGATCAAACTTCCTTTCTTGAAATTCATGTGTGTCAATATCCATATCTGTGTCGAAATTCAGATTTAGATGACTTTGAGGAGATTGTCATGAGAAGAATAAGCTCTTATGCAATATTTGGTCCCATGGAAACCTCATATTGGTTAAAAAGAACATCTAAGCCAATGAGCTACTTCATAGATCTAGCTCCAAAAATCATTTTCAACTACTGTGTGTATAGAGAGGGATGTTAAACCCTCAATCCAACAAATTTGACCGTGGATCTACTGCTAGGGCCACTTCAAAAGGGTAAACAACTACTACGCTCTCGGCGAGCCAACGATATGATATTATTAGTACTGCACCTGTGGGGATAATAGATCTGGCTATCGAACTTTGTTCAAGGTACTCTTCTATCCAAGATGAATCCAGATCTGACACCAAGTTGCGTCCCCCTTGGCCATCGGTTAATCGATCCTGTGTTTTGATGTCCCTCCAACCCTCTGCAACAATGATCAATGTAATTCCTTGTGGAGAAGAATCAACTGTGGTGAGAAAAGGGCCATGGATCGAGAGAGGGTGAGGATCCGGGTATGCAGTGGTTCATAACTCCTACATTGATACCATCGCTCCTCTCTCTTCAGATCCATCATCTACATGTTAGAGGTTATTGAGGGATTGTATAGTTGATACGTAGACAGGGAAATGTTTGTAGAATCTTTGACCTTGGAAACTTTGATATCAATCCTTAGCTATCTTGGAAATTTTAGAGCTGGAATTTAATACCCGATAATAGATGTTTACTAGAAACATTACAATTCAAAAGGTATAAGTGGATGATGGGACCTTTTAAAACTATAATGTATTCATGTATTTATGAACCTTTGAAATCAAAAGCATATGTCATTATTATCTTTGATTCATATGAAACTTTGTAATGAAATTCACACCTATATCGGTTATAGAATAAGTATAACAATTTATCTTGAGGAACTTGTAAACCCCATTCTCATCACCGCATCTTGGGCATTGGATCTAATCAACAACCATCTCCTCAGATTTAGGAAAGTAAACGGGGTGTGTTACATCACTTAGGAGAGTATTATGGTTAGTAATAGTTTTAGCATTGAAGTCTCCAAGCAAAATGATATTACCTTCATTCCTTAGACTATGGATATCATGTTCCAAGGTATTAAAGGGTCAATTCTTATCTAGGTTGTTTTTCTTATTGGAGGTAGAGTTGATAGAGTTGATAGGAGAAAAATAACAAATTGTGAGAAAAATCCTATTGGTGTAAGCGTCATAAATTTTTATCTAATTTTTATCCAAATGTACTCATTGAGGGGGTCAATCTTATGAAATTGAATGTGAGAAGGAATATTATTTTTTATGTTACAAGTTATACCACCAAAACCTTTATGATATCATTTCCTATTTCCTGTTAACCTAAGAATGTATCAATGTATGTGGGGGACCCTAGATTCATCATGCTCCCAAGTATCCAAAAGAGGATCCATTGTGTTCCTACTTCCTATTTATTACTTTCATTTTTTACTCTATCTCTAATAATAACTTTCCTATTTTCCTATTTTTAATGATTGCATATTTCCCTTATTTTCTTGCCTTCTTTACCTCATGGACCTCTTTCCTTAGTTCAACTTGGTCTTCTAGAATAATATCTTCATTTATATTTGAGATCTTTCTTGGTTTCCTTTTGAAAAGTATCTAATTTTAATATTGAGAAGGATGGATTGATCTTTAGTCTAGATAATAGCTAAACGCCTCATAACATTCCATGTCGAGTCTGGCGATAGTTCAGAATTCCTTGATTTCATATATACAATTTCTCTAGTTTCATAGAGTTTGAATGCTAAAGCTTTAATCTTGTGTAAGGTAACTAGTCCGCATGGAATCCCTCCAACTCTAAAGCTTTAATCTTGTGTAAGGTAACTAGTCCGCATGGAATCCCTCTGGGAGTGTTGGACAGGGAGTGTTGGAGAGTTTTGTACTACCTGTGTTATCCTACATACATTGGACAGTTTTGCTGTGTTATCCTACATACATTGGACAATTTTGTACTACCTGTGTTATCCTACATAGATCCGATTTCGTATATACAATTTCTCTCGTTTCTGCATAGAGTTTGAATGCTAAAGCTTTAATCTTGAGTTTGAATGCTAAAGCTTTAATCTTGTGTAAGGTAACTAGTCCGCATGGAATCCCTCCGGGAGTGTTGGATAGTTTCGTATTACCTGTGTTATCCTACATAGATCCTACATATAGATCCTACATAGATCCAGAATCTACAGGAAATTGTGTAAACAACTAGGGTTTGCAACCTAGATACCTATTTTATTGTAATTAGCTAATCAAAGAAATTCTGGTGTTTACCTGTTTTTCATTTGGTACAAACAAATTACTAAACCCTATAAGGGTTCTTTCTGTTTTAAAGAAGAGACTTTACTTCCTTTGGGTAATTTGTTTTATTAGACTTTTAAACTTAAAAATTCCTATGGAATGAAATATTTTGTAAATTCTTTCAACTGAACTTATCCATTTATAATACATAATCATGTATGCTTTCACTGAACTTATCCATTTATAATACATAATCATGTATGCTTTCACTGTATTTACTACTGAATTTGTTTGGTTACTAGATTTTCTTTCATGGATTTATAGTGAATTTGTTTGGTTACTAGATTTTCTTTCATGGATTTATAGTGGTCATCTTCCTTGATAATTACTGTGATTTACATTCTGAGTAGTGAAGATGTTTTAATAGTTGATAATTACTGTGATTTACATTCTCGGTAGTGAAGGTGTTTTAGTGTTTTTCTGTTTCTTGTTCCTGTAAAGATAGCTTTGAAAAGGATTCTTTACTTCTATTAAAAGATACCTTACTGATATGATTTCTAGGATCAACAGACTAGGAAATTAACTCCTTTAATAACTCTAAATCAATTAACAAATCATAATAAGGCTTTTAATAACTCTAAATCATTTAACAAATCAGAATAAGACTTATTAGTCTACAAATTTGAAGCTTTAATCACAAAATATAACTTATGTGATTTTGTAGCTCCCAGGAGATTTTAACTTATTTGAGTTTGCTTCTTCCAATTTTGGTCTATACATAGACCTTCACTTTGTTTTCCTACCTACCGTGAGATTTACTATGCCAGTAAATCTCCCCATGCCAGTAAATTTACTATGCCAGTAAATCTCCCCATGCCAGTAAATCTCCCCCCTTGTTATCCCTGAACCAGGGAATTCTTTCTCTCCTTGGAGACTAAGTGTATATACCTTCACTTTATTTTCCTCCATACTGTGAGATTTACTATGCCAATAAATCTCCCCCGTGCTATCCTGAACCACGGAATTCTTTCTCTCCTTCGAGACTAAGTGTATATCGAGCTATCTGGTGTTAACCAGACATATTCTTTCTCTCCTGCGAGACTAAGTGTATATAAAGCTATCTGGTCTTAACCAGACATATTCTTTCTCTCCTTCGAGACTAAGTGTATATCCAGCTATCAGGTCTTAACCAGACATATCTAACACAACTGCCTGACCTCTTAGCACAATGTTTTCTCTTGTTGATCTAAGATATCCCTATCATCTTGATATTTTTGCTTTCAAATACTTTCCAAGATTTAGTTTTTTTTCTTGGAACAAGTAACTGCTTCTTTTAACCAATTAATCAAAAGAAACACCATTTACTAATAAGTGCTAAATTCCTTCTCAATTCTTAATTTAAGAACAATTTATAATTTAAAGAAAAGTAATAATTTGTTTGGTTGCAGTAAAAAAAATATTTACATTAACGGGGATGTTACAGGTAGTTTCTTAATTTTCCCTCCATCTAAATTCAACTACTTTAACGGAATTCAATTTAGTAAAAAAAATTCCAATGTCTTTTGAACCAAAAGTGTATTCGTGACCAAAAGGTAGTTTCTTGATTTTCCCTCCCTCAAAGTTCAACCATTTTAACAAAATTGACTTTAGTAAACAAAAAGAAAATCCAATATCTTTTAAACAAAAAGTGTATTCCTGATCAAAAGGTAGTTTTTTTAGCAGTTGTCTATAATGCGACTTTTTGAAAGCCTTTCTGGTGGGTTTTTCCAGTCAAAATCCGGCAGCTGTTTGTTGGAATCTCAAGTTTGATAGCTAGTTTCTGCACAATCAAAGCGTCCCAGGGGGTTTTTCAGGGTGCTGAATCCAAATATGCAGTTAAAAAACCATTTTAACTGCAACAAATCAAAATTTAACCTCAATTCCATTTTAACTGGAACAAATCAAAATTTAACCTCAATTTCTTCGCCCAGATTCCGTCACCGGAATCTCCAAAAAGTTGCATTATAGACAACTCCGTTTTTTTATTTTCCCTCGATCTAATTTCAACCACTTTAACATAATTCACTTTTACTAAAAGGCATTCAGTAAACTTTTATTCAAGATAACCTAAATATATAGCTAACGTTAAATACTTTGTTGGATAGTCTTAAATGTGGATTAATAATATGAATGCACAATAAAATTTAAATCCAAAAATACAAATTTGTGGTTACAAAATATTTAATAATAAGTAAAAGATAAAATAATAATAATCAAGGTATATTTATAAATATATTTTAAAATAAGTTTTTTATAATTTTAATTTCCTTTTCATTAATTACTAAGCCTGGAGATTTAATTATAAAACAAGTGGTAGAGATTTTATTATGAAATATATTGAAATATTCACAATAATATATATAGAAATTAATTTAACTGAAAAAATATTCATATCAACATATCTAATATTACATATATAATATTGATAAATCATAATAATTACCCTTAATATTATCACATAAACTATTTACCTATTAAAAATTTACTTAATTAAAAAATTATATATAATTTTGATAATATTTTATTTATTTTTTTTAATATTTTTTAAAGTGTACAATAACATGTATAGTAAAATTAAAAATTCCGTACCTAGTAACAATAACAAATTTATATTCAACCATCAAAATATCATCTAAAATATCAATAAAAAATATTTCTCTTAGATATAACCTTTTATTTAGCTTGCCCGTGTTTATTTTAGTAAAATGAAAATTATAAACCAAATCATAGTCATTCATATTATACATCGCATCAAATAAAACATAGAGACTATAGTTATAGCCATGTCAAATTAAAATTAACATAGTGAATGATACCGTGCCATTATTCCATTTTCCAAGTATCAAAACAGAGTTTTTGTAGTATCTTTTACAAATAGTTGTTACAGTTTCAAGTGCACACTGATCGAACCATAGGGATAAAATGACGATGTCAGGACTTGGAAGAGATGCAAGTTCTTGCAGCTTTCTTCATACTTGGACCGTATTATTGTCTCTCGTTGCTGTAAAATCCCATACCAATCTCAGTGGATGGTCTGAGTGAGAACAATGTATTTACCTACAGGTCGAGATAGCGAAAAGTTCTTGCAGCTTTCTTCATTCTTGGACCGTATTATTCTGCCTCTTGTCTTTGTAAAATCCCATATCAATCTCAATAGATGGTCTGAGTGAGAACAATGTATTTACTTACAGGTCGAGATAGCGAACTCAATTTCTCTAACCATAAACAGATACAACTCTTACACTATATGGCTCTCACTCTTATTATACACACATCACTACATAATGAAATGCTCAAACTATAGCTACTATAATGAAACGCTCAAAATATAGCTACATGTATTAATTGGAATGCCGTGCGTAACCAGCTGCTCCCATGGAATAAATAACTAGTGACCCCCTCTTCCATCACAGTAGAAAAATATAAAGCTGTTGCTGCAAGCTCAATTCATTGAGGCCGTCGCTGAGATTATAGTTCTAAAGACGCCACAATCTGCCCCCCTCATTAATGCGAACTCAAGAAGAGCGTGTGTTGCAAATTATTGTAGTCCCGCTGGTGTGGAGGATTCGTCTGAAGTAACAATAGTATCACGCAACTGTGGTGCAGAGAAGTGTTAAACTTCTGGAGAGAAGAACACACAGCATCAGTGGAAGGTAGCTCGATGCCATGGAGTTTCTATCGTGAGTTTGGCATTTGCAATAGGCTTAGTCTGTCGTGCGCCATGAGCTCATTTCAAGATTGTCCTAACCCAGCTTTCTGTTGTGAAATTCTTGGCATTCAAGAAGCATTTGAATTTTTGGGCAACCACCAGTCTGTTGTGAAATTCTTGGCGCGGAAGAAGCATTTGAATTTTTGGGCACGGAGATAGCATTGAAGGCGTATCTGTGAAGAAATCTCCAGAGCTGTACACTTATCGGAAAATAAATAGACCCGTCCCTTCCTCGACCTTGCTGAAATATCCAGCGGTGGTGGAGGCTGGAGGGCGAATCTTATTTCCACCTTCATAGCAAAGGAGGGTACATCATCGGACCATGCGATCGTAAAGTTTATCTGTCTCCGACATCCCTCTCCGGCTGCCCATAGAATTCCACCTCCATAAAAAATTTTAATAATTATTTTTTGTTTTTTTGGCAGATGATAAGAAAGGACATGAATATACAAGCATGCTAGGATAGATGAACTATCTACATGTCATTATGAATTCATGACATGAATTCATTATGTTATCATGACCCAAAATAAATTGGCATTCATTTATTTTTCATCTTTATTATATAATTACACTAAAAACACTATAATAATAAAAAGTATTGTTTTGTTTGAAAGGGCTAAAAGCCCTTTCTCATTGCTCTTGAGGATGGACCATGGCTATCCTCAGGGGTTTGTGTCCCTCTCCACCTTACTTTTCCTTTTTACTTTTATTTATTTATTTTAGAACTAGATAGTTTTAGTTTAATAGATTGTAAATTAAAAATATCAAATAATGCATCAATATAAATAATAATAACATGTAAATTGAAAATCTTAAATTTTAGATCAACTTGAAGTTATGTAAATGCATTTGATTTAATCAATATGATATTTTTGTAGGCATGGGTTTTTGTGATAATTGCACAATTTTTCGATGCTTGTTTAGCGGTTCAATTTGTATATGATAAAGTTGTATGTCTTTATTGTATGTACATTGATTGGTTGGTGTATGTTAGTTACAATTATTTTTGTATTCCTATTGAGTGATTGAATATCTGTATGATGAAGTTGTATATTTTTATTGCATACAGTGATTGATGGGTTTTTCTATTACTTTGTGATGATAAATTTAAATGCAGAATTTAGTGTAATGATTATTGTTTGAATTTCATTTATATGATTGTGTTTTACAATGAATGGGTAACACGTTAATATATATTTTGAAATGTGTGAGAATTTTCTTTGTTAATACTTGGTGCATGGTATCTATATTATGTTTGTGCATTCAAAATTTTTCTATGTGTGTGATGACAAAAAATTGATATGTAATATTCAATGTATTTCTGTGTCTTTACAATGCTTTTTCTGACGTGTATTTGTGACTGTGTATGAGAATGGTTGTTGTTTGGCTTTTTATTTACATAGTTGTGCATTTATAATGAATGTGGATGAAATGCTTGATATGTACTTTGAATTTTGTGTGGATTTTCTTTAGCATATGGCTTGATTTAGTGTCTACATTAATTTTTTATGCTTGGATATTTACTATCTTCTATGTATGATGATAAAAATTTCATATGCAATATTTGTATGTATTTATAATTTTGAGCGTAGTACGAAGATTTGATGGGATGTTTGTATGATTGTGTATTTGCAATGCTTTTGATGTTTGAATGTTTGTGCATTTGCAATGCTTGTTATGATTGTGTGTTTGTATTGCTTATTAGATTGTAAATTAAAAGTATCAAATAATGCATCAATATAAATAATTATAACATGTCAATAGAAAATCGTAAATCTTAAATCAACTTGAAGTTATGTAAATGAATTTGATTTAATCAATATAATATTTTCCAACCATGGGATTTTGTGATAATTGCACAATATTTGGATACTTGTTTAGTGGTTTGATTTGTGTATGGTAATTGTAAATTTTTTTGTATGCATATTGAGTAATTGAATTTTTGTATGATAAAGTTGTATGTTTTTATTGTATACATTGATTGATGTGTTTTTCTCTTACTTAGTCACGACGAAGTTAAATGCAGAATTTAGTGTAATGATTTTGGTTTGAGCTTCATTTATATGATTTTGTTTTACAATGAATGTGTGACATGTTAGTTAATATGTATTTTGAAATATGTGAGAATTTTCATTGTTAATGTTTGGTGCTTGGTATCTATTATGTTTGCACATTCAAAACATTTTTTTGTGTGTGATGACCAAAATTTGATATGCAATGTTCAATGTATCTTTGTGTCTTTACAAGGCTTTTTGTGATGTTCATTATTTGATGTGTATTTGTGATTGTATATGAGAATGGTTGTTGTTTGGACTTTATTTACATAGTTGTGCATTTATAATGAATGTGGATAACATGTTTGATATGTACTTTGAAATGTGTCTAGATTTTCTTTAGCATATGGCTTGATTTACTATCTACACTAATTTTGTATGTTTGGATATTTACAATTGTCTATGTATGATGATCAAAAATTGATATGCAATGTTTGTATGTATTTATAATTTTGTGTGTGTAGTAAGTAAATTTGATGGGATGTTTGTGTGTTTTTGTATTTGCAATATTTTTGATGTTTGAGTGTTTGTGCATTTCAATGTGTGTTATGTTTGTGTATTTATTATGTGTATTTATTGCTTGTTAGATTTTAAACTAAAAGTACCGAATAATGCATTGATATAGATAATTATAACATGTTAATTGAAAATCTTAAATGTTAAATCAACTTAAAGTTATGTAAATGCATTTGACTTAATCAATATAATATTTTTCCAACCACTAGATTTTGTGATAATTGCACAATTTTTGGATGCTTGCTTAGTGGTTCACTTCATGTATGATCAAGTTGTATGTCATTGATTGATTGGTGTATGGTAATTACAGAACTTTTTGTATGCCTATTGAGTGATTGAATATTTGTATGATCAACTTGTATGTTTTTATTGTATACATTGATTGATGTGTTTTTATATTACTTTGTGATGATAAATTTAAATGCATAATTTCGTGTAATGACTGTCATTTGAGTTTCATTTATATGATTGTATTTTAGAATGAATGTGTGACGTATTAATATGTATTTTGTAATGTGTGACAAGTTGTTGCTTGATCTTGAAATTATTAAGTGAAGAGAGCTTCATTCTTGTTCTCACAATAGCCTTTTTCCATGAGAACCCACTAAGGGTGGGTGGAGGTTGAATTATTAACATTAATATCTAGGTATGCATCATTAATGTCAACACTTCTCGGTTGTTCGATGTTGTTCAATAAGAAATGCATCGACCATTTATTCCTACAAGTCACAACATTCATTATCAAAATGATAATATCTCCAATGATAGAATTGATGTTTCTTCTTTCCTTCGCCAATCAAACTAGGTGTTTCTTGATTGTGAGCATTAGCAAGCAGCTTAGCGTCTTGGAAAATATTTAGGAGAGATGTTCCAAGGAGGAAATTGGGAAGAGTTCGAGCTTTGCATCGATGTGAGAAAGCAGACTTAAAGTATACTTTATGCAAAAGGGTTTGTTGTTGTTGTTTATTGGGAACAATATTATTGCAAGTGGGTCCATTTCATTTTGGTATCATAGCTATGATATGCTCCAAGAAGTCATCAATATCATATTTGAAGATTGGATGCCTTGGACGGAATATTATACTTGTGATCATGAAGAATTTAATTCAATTGTATTAGGGCTTGATTAAAACATATAGGTGTTGACATATGAGATATTACATTTAGGAATATGGGCTTTTGGTATTAAGAAACTAATAAATGACATTTTGAGCAAATGTGGCAAATGAAAGAACAGATTAGGGAAGCCTACAAAAAAGCATTAAAAGTGGAGTAGGAAGAGAATCATGGTGATTTTGAACTAATTTCGTAGCAAAAGTAGTAGATATTTTTGTGAAGAAAGAAAAAGATAGGAACATGATAAGAAAATGTTCCTAGTTGAGCAAAGGGGTAAAGGAAACAACTTGAGCTTTTGAGGTACCGTGTGTAGGTATGTGTCCAATAGTGTTAACACAAGCCTCATCTTAACAAGCTTCAAGTTGTTGCCAATTACATAGTTGTTTTCCTGATTATAAAAACGTGAGTAGTTTAACAAATGGAAGTTTAGGCATTGACCATTAAGGTGGGAAAGCCCATAGTATAACACTGACATAGGATATCTCATAGTTCTTATCAGAGGAGAATGCTTATATAAGATAACTCATAGTGCTGATGAGAGGAGAAAATTCACATAGGTTATCTCAAGAGTCTGAAGACTATTTTAATTAGATTAAATTATTTGATTCCTAAACCAGGGTATGACAATCTTATTGTGATGACCCTTCTTCTATATCTACATGCTCTTATTTTAAAAAATTTAACCAACAAGTGGATTTTATTTTTGATTCGATGACATAGATTTTGCTTTTATTACTATTTTTGCCTAGATCACATGGACTGTGCTTTTATTAATACTTTTTCTTGGAAGACATGAATTGTGCTTTTATTACCATTTTTTCTTGGATGACATAGGTCATGCTTTTTACTATTATTTTTTCCTAAATGATTTAAATTGTGCTTTTATTACTATTTTTAGTTAGCCGACATGGATTGTGCTTTAGATTGCCCTTTTATTACTATTTTTAGTTAGCCGACATGGATTGTGCTTTATTACTATTTTTTGTTAGATGATATGGATTGTGCTTTTGTGCTTTTATTGTATAGCTCTGAAAAAGGCTGGAGCGCCTTTCCGCATCTAAGAGATAATCTGAGTCGTCAGTTGCAAACAGAATTGGCATCATCATATAAGAGATAATCCGAGCCATCCGTTGCAAACAGAATTGGCATCATCATCTGCAATTAGTAAAATCGGTTGTCTGTGATAGCAAAGTGCGAGAGATAAGTGACGTTGCTTATCGAACAGGTTATCTTAACGGACAAGGATGTTGATTGCTTTAATTCTATTCAAATTTTGGGTTCATATTGGCATTGGCATTGCATTTCCTCTCATCCTCCTCCTCTCCCAGTTTCCCGCATTGTGTGGTCTAGTCTCGTGCGTTTGGAGCTTCATATGGCTTATATTTTGATTTTCACTCCAACGAGAGAAGCCAGTCAAGTTGAATCTCCTAATCGACATGCCATATTCATTGGTTGCATTTGGTCAAAGGACCTTTTTGTACCATACATATTTTCCAAAAGAAGCTTAAGGGTATTATAAACACAAACCAAGTTTATCTACCTTCCTTGATCCCAATAAATTTCTCGTCACCTAATCTAATCCAAAAATAAATGTAGATGCTCTAATTCCTCTCAGGGGAAATATAATCACTACATATGGAGGAAATCATATAAAAAACTTGAGCAACTCTAGGATATGTTTGTATGAAGTGTCTACTAGTTGATTGAATTCTACCAAACATCTCTATGATATAAAGTGTCTATTGTGTCAAATTTTCTCACTTGTAAGTGAATAGGGTAAACAAACCCATAGTACCATACATGTTCTCCCTATTATGTACCTAAGCACCAACAAGGTAAAATTTGTCCATCAGAAAATAGTTATAGGCTTCAAATTATACCAAATGAGTCAAATCATGCATAAACATACTTGCTAAAGCCATTATATATTAATTGTTGAGTACATATCAAATTTTATTAGGCATAATAATGTCTAGACAACATGTAGGTGTTGTAAATACTGAGAGGGGGGCTGAATCGGTATTTCTTTCCGATTGTTACTTTTACCAGTTAGATCACTTATATTTAGAACAAAACATGAACAGTAGAAATAAATTCCTTTATTAATATAATCTTTACAATGAATCAAGTACAATATAGGTAGGGATCAAACCCCAGAAGAAGATGCCTAGGCTCAAACCTAGGATGTGCCAAGCACCTACTTGGACTTTAGTGAGGCTTCGACCTCTAGTGCTTTGACCCTATCTTATCCAAGGCACCAACCTTGAGTTTAGGAGCACCAAATCCAAGGACACCAATCCTATAGCTTCGCTTTGTCAAGATATGTTTGGTTTCACGACTCCCAAAGTCTTCTTCACCGAGCCCTGTCAATCTTCAATTATCCCTTCACTTAGTCTCCACATCACATCATCAATGACAAACTTGTCATACAGAAAGTCTCACCACTGTTATTCATAATACCCAATCAATCTCTTCAAGTTACCTCATCATGACATCAACACTGCATTATGATCTTCAATACAACACTTCAATGTGTCTTCAATGAACTGCACCAAGTTCTGCACCATCTCTAATAATATTTACGCACCTCCTTCAAATCTGGTCCAAGGTTAGTCCCAACGATTACTTCAAGTTAGCTCCAAAGTGTGCACCAAAATTTGCACCATGACTTATGCACTGCACCAATATTTCAACACTAGATTATCTCAAGACTACTGGACCACTGCTGCACCAAGACTTCAACACTAGATTGTGACAATTATTCTTTAAAAATGTCCTTGCACCACACTGCACCATACCACTATTCAAATTGTTCCAATACTTCTACACAAGGATTTATATACCATACTACATCTATTCTGCACCATAGTTCTTCATCAATTCTGCACCAATATTCTTGCACTAAGACTTCAACATTGCACCAATATTTTAGTACTGCACCAGGACTTTTGCAACACATCTTTACCAATGTCCTTACTGCACCAAAACTTCAGCAATAATATTATGGCATCATGCTGCACCAATTTACTGATCCGAATTTTGATATGCTGCTACAAGCCCGGATATGATACCTCAGGTCCGAATTAATATGCCACTCCTCAATGCTTCATTATACTCCACTGTGCTATCTTCAGTTCATGGTTGCTTGACTTCACTGTGCATTAGGATGTTTGTTGTTTTTGTCATGAGGAGATCTTTATCTTCAAGGTTTCATTTTCAAGTGTATCTACCATAGTCGAGGCTTGAAGCAACACACAACCGTAATCCAAAAAAAACTATACAATCCGCAATCCAACACAGTCTGAGGATTAATACTCCAATACAATCAGAGGGCTAGTAATCCAACACACCGTCATTACCATGTGATCCTACCTAGTCCACAAATTGAACCAACAGTTCGAGGTTGGTGTGTCCTTGTTTGGTGCACAGTTCAGTATTGGTGCACAATTCCATGTTGATTGGTGCATAGTCCCATCTTGATTTGTGCACAGTCTGAAAGCCCTTAATCCACAGTTCTCACAAAGATAAATCCTTTAGAAAAATGTGTGCCTCATACTTTTTAGGGGATGTTAACTTACCGAGCGCTAATGCACAATTTTCCACAGAGATAAATGTATGCTTTCAGAAGTATGTGCTCTTGTTGTTCACAAGATGTGAATTATTGTATCTTCTTCCTTATATAATTTGAACTACTCTGAGCTCTAAATACATTGAGGGCCTCCTATATATATATTTTCTTGTGCATGAAATAAACAAACATGTCTTTTAGTTAAGCCTACATGATTTTTGTTTAGGCATAGGTCATCTTACTGGCAGAAGCGTGCCTTAAACTTGTAAGATCTCATTCTTGCTCATCTTTAGGAGATTTTGCTCAAGTAATAGCTCATTAGAAAGGCAAAACTATTCTTTACAAGATGGTGTAGGTGTCATCAAGGAATTCTTCCTCTAAGATAGTAAAAAGAAATTTTTAGTGTGACTGATTAATTATTAGTGAAGAAATGAGGGTAGGGTAGAATGCCTTGACTATTGGGCTTCTTCATTATGTAGTCTGCATTATTAGGATCACCGGAGGTAAGGACATCAAGCTTCACATAATTGGAGGTAGGACATGTCATCATGTTTTTTTCTTCTAGGCCTTCGTCAAGTATAGAGATATGGTAGTATTTCATTATGATCAAGATACATGATTGACACTCCATTTGTGTCTTCATCACTTAAACAAGAGTTGTAGTCATCCTCTAGCATCTTCAAGAATATTTTCCATCCCGGTCACTATCATATCAACAATTGAAATCAACAATAGAATAATTTTGATTTTGAACTAATTTCGTAGCAAAAGAAGTAGATGTCTTTCTGAAAAAAAGATAGGAACATGAAAATAAAATGTTTCCGGTTGAGCAAAGGGGTAAAGGAAACAACTTGAGCTTTTGAGACACGGTGTATAAGTATGTGTCCAACGGTGTTAACACAAGCTCATATTAACATTATTCGAGTTGTTGCTAACTACCTAGAACGATGTTAACACAAGCTCATATTAACATTCTTCAAGTTGTTGCTAACTACCTAGTTGTTTCGTAGATTATAAAAATGTGAGTAGTTTAACAAATATAAGTTTAGACATTGACTATTAACAACACCGGAAGGTGGGAAACATTAGTTCCCAACTAATCCTATGTTAAGGAAGACAAGTACACAATAGTGTTCACAAGAAGTGTAGAGGTCTTACAACTTATAGTTGTGGACGGTTTAAAGCCATAATATGGATGCAATGTAGAGCACATGAACCTCCTTGGTGGACCTTATGTGCAAGATCACAAATCCATTTACAATGGATACCCCATCACTCAGAAGCTTCAAAATATGGAAAGGTTTGTCAATTTGGATTTTCCTTCTACATTTTCCTCTATTGCCAATTGTTATGAGTATAGGTAGCCTGCATTGTACATACTCATAGAAGAAAGAAGAATGCAAGTACCAAAAGGAGAACATCAAATCATACATGTTTTACAATATTGTTTTATGCGGTTATATTGGTATAAAAATGGTGGAGAGTGATCATAGTTGACCAAGTCTCCAAGGGTTACAAGTATCTGATACAAAGTTAGGTGAGTGATCATCTTTGACCGAGTCACCAATGAAATATTAACGACAAGGTAGATAAACTACAAGACATAAAGTACAAAATAAATAACACATATATATTACATATTTAGACTAAATCCAATATGAATTATGGAAAAAGTATGATCAATTTTGCGATGACGAAAAAAAATGTCACCAATTTCTATTGATTGTACACTCTTTCTAGTGAATGACATCATTGTTTATAGGAACTAAGATGGCAGGAATAACATGTTTGGATACTAGAAGAATGGGTGTTGAAATGAGAGTGCACGGAATAATTGCAGGGGCATGATGTTCAATTATAGAATGTCCTCCTAATAAGATTAAGGTAATCCTTTGTTCTGGAAACACCTATGAAAAAATATGACCTTAATATCGTTAGTTGAAGGTGAACCATGAAGAAGATGCTAACTAGGGCATGGTCTGAAGTAAGTTGAGGATTGGAGTTGGACTCAGTGCTTAGAAAGACACCTCCATGCAAAAGTGTGAGCACTATAAAGCAAGTAGATGAATGCCGACATGGATGCGCATTGGAACATATCAAACATTTTGAACTCGTGGATATTGATATGGTTAATAACGTATCTTCTAGCAAATGCAGAATAAGAGAAGGAAGAGATGACATTGTAGATCTCATTATCCTTGAAGAGCTTGTAGAAGTTATAATACCCACAATTTTGTGCCTTTTTGTGAAATTGGTAGGGATTGACAAAAATCACATCTCAACAATATGAGGGTGTAACATCACAATCAACTGTATCAATGAATGGTCTAATGGAAAATCTGATAAAACACAACAAACATAAAGTAGGTACTACTTCGTGAACCCATCCAATATGATATGGTTGGGGATGAGTGGTAGAAATTTGGATTTTTTCAATCAATTGTTGAGAAAGCAGTTTCTTTTTGTGTCCATTGTCTATGATTAATTGTGCAAGTTGTTGCTTGATCTAGAAATTATTAAGTTAAGAGAGCTCCATTCTTCTATGATTAATTGTGCAAGTTGTTGCTTGATCTTGAAATTATTAAGTTAAGAGAGCTTCATTCTTGTTCTCACAGTAGCTTTTTTCCATGAGAACCCATTAAGGGTGGGTGGAGGTTGAATTATTAACATTAATATCTAGGTATGCATCATTAATGTCAACACTTCTCGGTTGTTCGATGTTGTTCAATAAGAAATGCATCAACCATTTTTTCCTACAAGTCACAACATTCATTATCAAAATGATAGTATCTCCAATGATAGAATTGATGTTTCTTCTTTCCTTCGCTAATCAAACTAGGTGTTTATTGATTGTGAGTATTAGCAAGCAGCTTAGCGTCCTGGCAAATATTTAGGAGAGATGTTCCAAGGAGGAAATTGGGAAGAGTACGAGCTTTGCATCGATGTGAGAAAGCAGACTTAAAGTATACTTTATGCAAAAGGGTTTGTTGTTGTTGTTTATTCGGAACAATATTATTGCAAGTGGATCCATTTCATTTTGGTATCATAGCTATGATATGCTCCAAGAAGTTATCAATATCATATTTGAGGATTGGATGCCTTGGACGAAATATTATACTTGTGATCATGAAGAATTTAATTCAATTGTATTAGGGCTTGATTAAAACATATAGGTGTTGACATATGAGATATTACATTTAGGAACATGGGATTTTGGCATTAAGAAACTAATAAATGACATTTTGAGCAAATGTGGGAAATGAAAGAACAGATTAGGGAAGCCTACAAAAAAGCATTAAAAGTGGAGTAGGAAGAGAATCATGGTGATTTTGAACTAATTTCGTAGCAAAAGTAGTAGATATTTTTGTGAAGAAAGAAAAAGATAGGAACATGATAAGAAAATGTTGTTAGTTGAGCAAAGGGGTAAAGGAAACAACTTGAGCTTTTGAGGTACCGTGTGTAGGTATGTGTCCAATAGTGTTAACACAAGCCTCATCTTAACATCCTTCAAGTTGTTGCCAATTACATAGTTGTTTTCCTGATTATAAAAAAGTGAGTAGTTTAACAAATAGAAGTTTAGGCATTGACCATTAAGGTGGGAAAGCCCATAGTATAACACTGACATAGGATATCTCATAGTTCTTATCAGAGGAGAATGCTTATATAAGATAACTCCTAGTGCTTATGAGAGGAGAAAATTCACATAGGTTATCTCAAGTGTGTGAAGACTATTTTAATTAGATTAAGTTATTTAATTCCTAAACCAAGGTATGAAAATGTTATTGTGATGACCCTTCTTCTATATCTACATGGTCTTATTTTAAAAAATTTAACGAACAAGTGGATTTTATTTTTGATTCGATGACATAGATTGTGCTTTTATTACTATGTTTGCCTAAATGATTTAGATGATGCTTTTATTACTATTTTTAGTTAGCCGACATGGATTGTGCTTTAGATTGCGCTTTTATTACTATTTTTGGTTAGATAATATGGATGGTGCTTTTGTGCTTTTATTGTATAGATCTGAAAAAAGCTAGAGCGTCTTTCCGCATCTAAGAGATAATCTGAGTCGTCAGTTGCAAACAGAATTGCCATCATCATCTAAGAGATAATCCGAGCCATCCGTTGCAAACATAATTGGCATCATCATCTGCAATTAGTAAAATTGGTTGTCTGTGATAGCAAAGTGCGAGAGGTAAGTGACGTTGCTTATCGAACAGGTTATATTAACGGTCAAGGATGTTGATTGCTTTAATTCTATTCAAATTTTGGGTTCATATTGGTATTGGCATTGCAGTTCCTCTCATCCTCCTCCTCTCCCAGTTTCCTGCATTGTGTGGTCTAGTCTCGTGCGTTTGGAGCTCCATATGTTGTTGTGTGTGTATGAATGTAGTTTGGTCTCTGTTATGTCTGTTTCTGTCATGTATTTGGTGTGTCTGTCTGTCTGGTCTGCTTGTATTCTATGAGAGGTGGAGTTAGAGGCAGAATGCTTGTGTTCCCTGAGAGGCAGAGGTAGAGGCAGGTAGCGCATCAATTATTAATTCAAGACCACTCTGCCAGGGATCACAGTTAAATGAGGCATTGCGGTAAAATTTATGTCCAAACTCTCTGTATGGATCACTCTGATTATGGGTTGTGGGTTGCAAACAAGATTCGCTGAATTAGAGAGGAATCAATTTGATTTTAGGAAATTCAATGGCATTGATCAAATCCTGTAATAAATAAATTGAGATGTGCAGTGTTGTTTGGTTTTTTAAATTAGATCTTCAGCATCCTTGACGAGAGGCGGCAGAATAGATCCCTACTTCGCGAATAAATGGAGAGAAACAAGGCTGGCCAATACCATGGTTGGATCTGGGTGGTGGCCATCGTCGAATAATCGTCACTGGGAGCATTTTATTTGGCAGAGCCTGCGGTTTTCTTGGTTTTTAAAATCAGATCCTCTACATCCATGGTGAGGCGGTTTCTTGGTTTTCTTGGTTTTTAAAATCAGATCCTCTGCATCCATGGTGAGGCGGTTTCTTGGTTTTCTAAATTAGATCCTCTGCATCCATGTTTATTGGTTTTTTAAATTAAATCTCGTGCATCCATGGTTAGGCGGTTTCTTGTTTTTTTTTTTTAAACTAGATCATCTGAATCCCTGTTACTTGGTTTTTTAACTTAGTTCGTCTGAGGCAGCAGCATAGATCCCTCATTGCACAAAGAGCGAAAGAAACCGAGCATGTCTTTTGAATATGGCCATGGCTAGCGTCGAAGCATTTTTCTGGACGAGAAATTCCTAAGAGCCTGCTGTAAATATGGAGTTAACGGCGACCATTCCCTTACCCGATTTTCAAGGCCGTAATTTCACCTTCGTATACGGTGCTCCAGAATTGGTTTCTGCGTTGCGCTATCGAGTGGTTTGTCAGTGACATCATTCGTTTTACACATCGTCTCCTAATGCAGCGGCCAGTCTCCCAATGCAGCAGCCATTCTCCAATGCTTGAGCAACACCGTAAACCTTGCAAATATCATGTCTCTGCATGTGGATTCATCCCTCGGAGGTAAGCAAAGCATTTTCTTGACTGACTCTGTTTTAAAGTCATTGTCGATTGCATTTGTGATGAAGAGATTGTTCAGATTGCAATGTACTTGCATTGAATTTCTTGTTCTCAGGTTTTGCACTGAATTATTGAATTATTAGCTATTTCTAGGTTAAGCATATTACAGCCAAGGTCCCCAGCAATGCTCTTCAATGATTTATTTTATCATTCATAGCTGAAGCCTGAAACCTACCTATTATCCAGAATTCTATATCAATTATTTCGTTACCATTTTCATTCCCTGCCAGGGAGATCGAGAATGAGTAGGTTCAGGAGGTGGGGTTGGATTCAGGAGGGTATTCCTTCAGATGTTCGGGAATCGATTAGTCAAACTTCACCGGTCATGCTGCCTCTGTAACTATAGCTCAGATGCTTGGCTCTCCATAACTTCCCTTCTGTGGCTCTCTAACTATAGCTTAGATCCCTCTGTTTGTATGTCTCCTCGTGCCTTTCCGTATTTTCAAAATAGCATATATTATTTAGATTGAATTTCTGGATTTATATTTGGATTCAATGTATTTGGTTTATATTGAATTTCTGAGTTATGTTGTACTTGTAATTTAATGGCTCAATTTTTTTCCTAACATATGGATTTGATTTAGGCCACCTTTTTATCCTCTCCAGCGCCCCCATTTGGGTCAGCCCTTTATTCTCTCCAGCTCTCCAAGACACTCTACATACTGATGCAGAGGTTCAGTATCTAATCCAATCTCACCCACGGCCAAATTAGCCTGTATATATGAGATTACATAAAACCCATAACTATTTTTTGATTCATTATAATTTGGTAAATTTTCTCGAACACTGGGCTCTCTCTGTATTTAATTATTTTTAAATTTTCTCAAACACTGGGCTCTCTCTGTATTTAATTATTTTTAAATTTTTATTTTATGGTATATTGTATATTTTGTTGGCATTAAGATTTTTTAACAAAATATATGTTAAAGTCATCAAAATATTTACATAAAAAGTATTTAACCATTTTTAAAAATCGGATATTGTTCGCCTCCTTTAGCTTTTGAAACAATAAAAATAGTTGTTCACATGACTTGGGAATGTATGATTGGCTAGAAGCTTTCAACCCAGGATTTCCGTGTGATTGTTACCATTGCCCCACTTCAATTTGAAATGTTGCACTGCTTCCTATGAACCTGCGGATAGTACTCAATTCACTCCAAATAGTAAAACGCGGTATCTAT
>APFE031268137.1:0-14653 GCA_000404065.3 Pinus taeda
GTTTGTGTCTTGTCTTGACTTTTAGCGATTGCTGAAGTGTCTCAGGCCGTCGTTCGTCTGGTTGTGGACTCTCATCCTTCGGGTGTTTGCTTATCTTCACTTGATTTCACACTCAAACCCTAGGGCATCTAGTGGTCGTGTGTGTCTAGCCTCCCGTCCGGGATTTGGTGTTCTTAAGTTGTCCAGCCAACTTCGTTTTGTTTGCACTTTTGTTTTGGTGATTGTTGGAAGTTTGATCGATTGTGTTCCAAGCGGTTTTTGCTTTCCTCCTTTGAATTCCTCACTGTCTTTTCGAGCTTAGATTACAATAGCTCGCATACCCTCGTTTTCCTTCAATTTGGAGAACTTGGTTTTAGTGGCTTGGGAATCGTCTTGTGTGTGCATTGGGTGATTCAATTTTCACTTAGCATAGCTATCTCTCTAATTCATTTGAAAAAGAACTTTTATGTCATTGAAAAAGTAGAGCAAACTAGTATCTTTTGCATTGATAGTTGGAAAGGAAAAAGCATTTCGTTGTCTTGTGTTTTCAAAGAAAAAGTTTCACTTCCTTGCTATTAGTTGCATTAAGTTGCGTGCTTGCTTGAATTCGTTTTGTTTGTTTGAAAAATCCTTAACTCTTGTTAACTAGAATTCATCGAACAAAATGATAATCTTTGGCATGTAGTTGCATTTAGGTGCTTTGAGAGATCATACGGTAGGACCTCAAACTCAAACCTAATTCAAAGATCAACTGTAAAATTAACCAAATTTACATAAAATGCATTGGAACTTAACGAGAACATCTAGAGGTCTAGGCTAGAGACGTGTTCCGGCGTCTTTAAACCTAGTAGCTTACCGTTGAGTGGTTGGGTGATTCCTCCACGGTGAAACGATAAGTGCTAGTATGGATTGGGTTCCCACGTACTGTCGCGTATATATGGGGAGACTCCATTAGGCTTGCAACCTTTATCCACAGGAAACCGAGTCTGCCGCCTTGTGAACCGTAACGCACCGAACACAGCATTCGGGAAGATTGACTGCAATATGGGAAGTCCTTGGTTCTCATATGATTGCCAAGGTGTATAAGCAGTTTTACGGGTTGCTTGGTAAACCTTTTGCCTAGAAATTCCAGAGTAGTCGCTTTTGATCCTTTTCAGACTCTTTAAAAGAAAAGGTGCTAGTGAGCGTCTTGTCACTTCGTGCTCATTAAACACTCGAAGTAGATAGAGTCATCTTTTCGTCCTTTTCTCGACTCTCGAAACATGAAAAGGTCAAGTTCAGTTCCTGTGTTTTAAAATTTATTTGGCCACGATAACATTACCTGGTTAGATCTTGTGTGCGTTAGCTGAGTAGGTTTTGTTTTTCTATGGCAACTTTTCCAGGGTTCACCAACCTAAGTTCCCCTCCCGACGGGAATCCGAGTCATTCCCATCCTCTTGGAAATGTTGGTGCTCCTTATATGGCGACGCTATCCCTTCCAGGGTTAACTGTCGGGTTTCCTGTTTGGTTGTTTTCAACCTCTTTGGTCCCTACCGTGTCGGCTGATACTCCATCAGTCCCTCCACCTGCACCACATCATGTTGGACCTAAGGTGGACCTCTCCCCTTCGACGCCTACTTCTACATCTCCTTCTTGTACTTCGCCTGGTGAAAGTGTCGATTCAAGTAACCAGGTGGCTAAGAAGAAGAAGAAGAATAACAAGAAGAAGAAGTCTCCGAAGGGAGAAGTTACAAGCACGGCTGTTGTTCCCTCAAGCACACCTGAAGTCGGGCCCCCTTCCGCTCCTCCGCGGAAGGTTAAGTTTCCTTGTCGATTATGCAAGGAGGACCATCTTCTTCGTGATTGTCCTGGTATTCCCAGGATCTTAGAAGTGTGGTCTCGTCATCAGGCCCGCCCCTCATCGTCCACTGAGGCTCACGGCGATGCTACCTCATTAGTTGGGAATGGTAAGGGAAAAGGGAAGATTTGAATCCCCTGCAGACTTTGTGAAGGAAATTATCCCCTTCACCTTTGTCCACTCATGGACAAAGCCTCCACTGTTTTGGAAAGTCTCCCAGCTCCCTCACCCCAACTCCCCGTTGGATATCAACGCCTTTCTGCAGCTGCAGATTATTCGCCTCCTGACAATGAGATTGGTTCACATTCTTCTCTTGTCCAGGCCCCTCTTCCCGAACCTGGCTGTGTCCAGTCTGTTCCAGACCAACCATTGGTCGGAAAGAGTATCGACCGGAGTTCACCTCCTGTCGACCACTCTGTTTCAGAAGAGCCAAATTCCCATGTTTTTCTCGTCTCATTGGATTCTCCTGAGCTCGATGATGGTTTTCCCATCCCAGCCTCTTCGGAGAATTGCGATTCGGTTCCTTCCGCGCAGGGGGGAAACCATATGGTTCCCCCGCCAAGTAGTTCGGTCGTTTCCTTTGATTGGAGTTTTTTGACTACCCCTCCCCTTCCATCCCATGTGCCTTTCTGGGTCACCGCCTATGCCTCCCATATGGCGCTGCCTGGCACTGTGTTAGATGAAGGAGCATCGGTTAGTCTTATGCCCGTTACTACTTGGCAGGCTTTAGGTTCCCCATCGCTTGTACTTGTCGCACCGAATCTCACCGCTTTTGACGGAGGAACGAGTCAACCATTAGGGATCCTTCCAAAGTTCCTTATCACTTTGGGAGGCAAGACTGTCTATATAGACGTCTCGGTTACCCAAGGTTCTTTAGACTTCAGTCTTCTCCTTGGTCGTGACTATGTGTATGCCATGGGAGCCCTTTTTTCTTCACTTGTGTGGTTTGCTTTCCACATGATGGAAGAATAGTGACAATGGATCAATTATCGTTTGTTCGTCCACAAGCCCCTCCGGCACAATTGCCCTTCCCTCTTGGTTCTCATCCACCAGTTGCATCTGTCTCACCCCAGATCAACTACGTGGCCACCTCACCCATGCCTATATCCAGCAATGCCGCCATCGTGCATAGTGTCCTGGGGGCATTGGTTCCTGACTTCCAAGATATTGACCTCCCACCGGGAGCGCCACTCTTGGAAGCCCCGACTTCCTATTCATTATGAGGCAGTTTAGGTGGAGCATAGTTCCTGATCTTGTGTCAATCTCCCTAAAAAATGAAACAAGGAGTCTCGAGGACAGTTTTGCTAATGTATCAACCTCGTTAAAATAATGAATCGGCTTGCGTGGAGCATAGTTCGCTTCCTATGTCAAGCTCCTTAAAAAATGAAACTAGGATTGGTTGGAGCATAGTTCGCTTCCTATGTCAAGCTCCTTAAAAAATGAAACTAGGTTTGGTTGGAGCATAGTTCGTTTCCTATGTCAAGCTCCTTAAAAAATGAGACTAGGATTGGTTGGAGCATAGTTCGTTTCCTATGTCAAGCTCCTTAAAAAATGAAACTAGGATAGGTCGGAGCATAGTTCGCTTTCCTACGTCAAGCTCCTTAAAAAATGAAACTAGGTCTAGGCGGAGCATAGTTCCTTTCCTATGTCAAGCTCCTTAAAAAATGAAATTAGGACTGGTCTGAGCATAGTTCCTGATCTTGTTTCAAGCTCGTTAAAAAATGAAACAAGGGTTATGAGCATAGTTCTTGATCTTGTGTCAAGCTCGTTAAAAAATGAAACAAGGGTTATGAGGATAGTTCTTTTACTGTGTCAACCTCATTAAAAAATGAAACATCTCCCTTTCCCAATCGAATCTTTGACTAAGATCTCGTAAAATACAAGTCGAGTCTTTCCAAGATCTCGAAAGTGAACCTTCATTCCATCCACTTTGTGAATGCAATGAAGCTTGGGGGGCATGTACCTTGTTCTGAGTGGGGAGTTCTAGGGAGTTCTGGAGTTCTCTAGTTCTGGGAGTTCTGGAGGAATGCTAGTTGTGATTATGCTTGTCTGGAGTGATAGTAAGAATCTTGAAGCATAGGGAGGTTATGCTGTCGGAATCCTGAGAGAGAGAAGGTCTATTGCAAGGCATACATAGCTGCTCGCCCAGCCAGAGAATAGGTTCAACGTCAGAACCTTGGTTGTATCTTTCTCTGCCTATTATTCATTAATATATGACTACTGTTATGGTTCCATTCTCATTTGTCTTATGATGATTAATGTGAATTACATCCTTTCTGACTGATGTATAGTTGCTTTTACTAGATTTCACGCTTGTGTTTGTTCTCTCTTTGCATGTGCAGGTGTCCACCCGCGAGGATAGTGGAGGATCGTGACTGACTAAAGCGAAGGAGTGAGAGCGACATCTCTTCATCAAACAAACAGCGCTGGAATCCAAGTAGGTGTTCATTACCCACTTTGTAATTGCAATTAGGAACTTGTAGAGTAGCATTGATTGATTGTTGCTAGACCCATTTTGGGCTAGTGGGATCGCCTCTGTCCGCAGAGGGGATTTACCTGTTCAACAGTAGGGTAGTTAAGAACTTCCCCGTGAAATGCTTTAGAATGGTAGCATATAGGCCTTCCTCCTTGAATTAAGATCACTCCCATAGCATACCCACTTACATATTTCTATTCTTCGAGGGGTTGCTACAAGTTCGATAATGCCATAATTCATGATTGGTTAGTCTTCTTCTTAAACTCCTCAAAAACCCTCCACTGACCCTTTTCCCACTAGAAACTCTTGCCACTTATTGTTATGATGTGAAGTGGTGTTGGTACTACTGAAAGTGAGGTTATGAAATTTTCAAGGTACTGTGATACCCCAAAAAAACTCCTAACCTCATGAACACTAGTAGGGACCAACCATTTCATGATGGCCTCCATCTTGGAAATATATATTTTCGGCTATCCTCCACCTATCATACACCCCATATACACCAAAAATTATTGTGTAAACTCACACTTCTTGATATTTGCTAGTAGTTGGAACTTCATTGTCTCTAGCAGTTGCGTTGAATGTGAGATGTGCTCCTCCCAAGTAGTACTACATACCAATATATCATCTAAATAGACAATAATAAATGATTCTATAAAAGGGCACAATATATCTTTCATTAACCTCATAAATGTAGTTGGTGTATTGCATAGGTTGAATGGCATGACTAAGCACTCAGAAAAATCTTGCCTAGTTTTCAACGCAATTTTCTAGGTATCTTCTTCTCTAACTCAAACCTGGTGATATCTATACTTTAATTCTATCTTGGTGAAGTAATTTCTCTTGTTGAATGTGATATAACAAATCATCTATCCTAGGCAAGTGGTACTCATTCTTGAGCATAATTTTATTTAGCACCCTATAATGAATATACATCCATGAAGCCCCACTGTAACACCATCCTCCCACATCTACCCAAGTAACCAGCCAACCGAGGTAAACATGTGACGAGAAGTTACTATGATATGATTCAACTCCCTATGTGTCAGTTAAGGAAGTGGAACCAACAGAACACATCACATAGACCTTCCATCTCAACAATAGAACTCTAGTCATCCCAACCACTCAGGGAATCAACCCCTGAGACCAACTGAAGTTTTAGTGCATCAAACCCCTGTACGCTCCCTTGATATGGACAACGATGTGTTTGGGAGGCTCCATAAGCTCCCACAACAAGGGCAAGGGAGTTTCTGGGGACCTTTTTATCCAGTGTTGTGCCAGCGACTCCGGGATTTGTGCCACTTTTTCAAGCCCAGAGCCCAGGTCACTGCCCATAACTCAATGGTGACTTCAGAAATGAAATTTCACAGCAGAACAAAGATACATTTGCAAAAACATCAACAAGGACTAGACTGGACCCCTATTAGCCACGACAAGCATTTCGTCAAACATATCACAAATATGAAATCTACATGTCTTAACAACAAAATTGAGCATAGGGGTCTCATACTTATCTGAGATTCACTATGAGGCATTATTTCCTTATCACATTAACTACAGTTTCATCTATTAGGCCATAGATAACTTTTTCATTCATTTACAAGTAAAACATGGTGAGAACCATACATGACCACTATCATAATACGTACTCATAATGAGCATAATAATAACAGAAATACCAAGCAAACAACAACCATATGATCCACATATAAACAAATATAATACTTATGAAATAACAAGGAGAAATAACCTCATATTAATGAATTCAACGACCAACCAGGATTGGGACTTCCACGAACCACCCAACCATAGATTGGTTGAACCAAATCTTTCTTTCAGCCAATCACCCCCTGCCATATTCCAAGCATGAATATGGGACTTAAAACCAAACTCAACCAGGGATTCTCGAGGCTACACTACCTCACCCATATCAATAGAACCATGCTTTACTACAATCCACACCATATCACTAGGCCATAAACATACAATACCAGTCTTTACCGCAATCCTGATCGGATCAATAGGCCAAAACAAGTACGGATGCCACCAGATTTCTCCACCTACACCATGAGGAATTTTGTCTCCCAGTGTCTAGGCTTTACTGCAATCCATAGTCTGGTCCAAGGATCACTAGGCCATAACCGAGACACTAGTCTTTGGGCTTTACTGTAATCCACACCGAATCACTAGGAACTAGCCGAGACTCCAACCTATAGGATTTACTGTATATCCCTCATTCATCGACAAGAATTATTAGGCCTAATCAAGGGCAACCACATCTAGGCTTTACCGTATATCTGCCATTAACTCGTTGAGGATTCCTATGCCCATCGAGGCACACAACACTTGGCTCTACTGCAACCCACAGTCTGGTTCAGGGGTCACTAGGCCAGTGGATTTACCGCAATCTATAGTTCTATTCAGGTATCACTAGGCCATGTGTTCTTTCTTTCAGAGATCCACCTTACTTAGCTTCGAATCCATCAAGCAATACAACTCAACCAAAACATGAGAACCCCATCACACCATGGCTATCCGAAAATGGTAAGGCTAGGTTGAAAACATTGTCACACCTAGCAAAACCCATGCCATGACAACAAAGGACCACATGCAATACCATGAATGCAAAATCTAGCAAGGAAATCACACATGCAAATTGATACCCGTAAAGAATCCCGTTGTAGTTGCTTGATCTTGCTCTTACTTGCTTGCTCCTTCCTTCCTCTTATCTTCTTTTCCTTTCTCGATCCAATGCCAAAGTGCTCCAAGAAAACTCTATGTCCAAGAATGAGAGAGAGAGAGAGAGAGAATAACGAGAGAGATATAAAACTTGGCTGACAAAAGGTTACACTGACCAATCCTGCCCACTGATCCTCAGAAGCATTTTTATAAATGAGGCCTCGATTTTCTTCATTTACCATTATTTTCCTTCGTTTTCCTCCTCACATGCAACATGTGACCTTTCACCTTCCTTTTCTCCTAATTTCCTTTATTTTCATAAATAAATGTCCCAAAAATTCCATTTTGCCTTTCCAAAGCCTTAGCCATTTCCTTTGCCAATTTCCTTACCCATAATAAACCAATGAACACCCACACTAGGATGTGTTGCCCAACATTCAACTTGGAATATGTGTCCCATGACCTTGGTCTTATTTTTTCCTTTATTAACTTTTACATGGAATTTTGACCAGGGTTGTTACAGAACCCTCCCCCTTGGGGGAACACCGTCCTCAGTGTTTAATGACACCTATAAACCAACAAATTGATGTAAGAAAAACATACTGCCTATGGAGCTTTATAACACAACTCGTTGCAGTATTTACAATGACCACCACTGAAACATGACAAACATACTGTTTACTGGAGCTTTATAACACAACAGGTTACATTATTTACAATAACAACCACATATAGTTATACACATTTTCTTCAACCAATAAATAACCATACTGTCTATGGAGATTTATAAATCCAGCTTGATACAATATTTACAATGATATACACATATGTACATTTGCTCATCCAACAAATAAAAAGATAAGATGTTTGTATCAATCAACAAGGGAACCCATAGGCTCACACCTCCACCCTCAAAAGTAGTACCAAGATTCACCTCATTCCATGAAGTCCAGAATCCACTGTCAAAGTCAAAGTTGCATCAAATGTCCAGTGTTACAATCCTGTGCCACTTGCCCTCTCAATGAACAATTACCAACTCATTCTTCCAGGCACACTCCCAATGTGCATCTGATTCCATCTGGTAATGTTAATGACCAAACCAAATCCATTCCCCAACCTTCCCTTCTCTGCTACACAGTCCCTCAAGTGATTCGGTCACTCCCTTTTGTGAAATTACACACCTTCCAAGTTTCGCTGGCATCCCCTATCTCGGGCGATCCATCCCTTGGCAAGGCTTCCTTGCACCAGAAGTTCAAATAACCAAGGCATATGCCTACTTCAAAACCATCACACCGATCATAGCATGCTCATGGAAATCAATGGAAACTATTGGGTACCAGTGTCCACAATGGCCCTGCCCCTGAATGCTTTACCAACATACTACTGCCTGTTCCAATTCCTTTTGTTTTTTTTTTGCTGAGTAAAGACTAAAATATTATATTAAAAAAGGAAAAAAATATTTACAAGAGGTATACACCTCTGAGAGCGATTGTTCAGCTCTCTGTCATGGCTTTTCTCATCAATCTGGTATTTCTGCTTGCACAAGCTATGGTATTTCTGCTTGCACAAGCTAGAGTATACAAAAAGACCAAAAAGAAGTGGTTTGAACTGTAACCTGGACCAACCTGGACATACCAAACTCGACTGAGACAGACAAAAAACAGCTAGATAAAAACCCAGACCCCGAGATCTGTTACATTAAACCGAATGCCAAGGCAGCAAAACATCAGAGGCGGCACTCCATCAAGCCGAGACATAACAAAGAGACAAAAAAGATGAGGCGCGCCTGAGGGCAGGCTTACCCCTGAAACATCTGTAGTCATTTGTTCTGGGATTTCTTCGCCTCAGCTTCGCGTTCCATCGCCCTCTTCTTCCGGTCTTCTGCTGCACGAACCGGGTCTGGCTCCCATGTCACTTCCACTCCTTCCAGAACGTCCTCGATACAGTCGTAACCAGGAGGCAGCTTGAGGTACAGGGCATAATCAAAAGAGTCCTCCTCTTCCTCATTCTTCAAACCGCTCTGAGTGGGGGTGGACTTGCTGTGATGGGATTCCACATGAACCTCAAGAGTTCCCTCAGCAGAATCCATGGGATCTTTCCATTTGAGACTGCGGAGTTCTTTTGAGGCTTCCTCCTGCTCTGCAGAGTAGCCTAAAGTGCTATCCTCCTCAATTTTGTTCTGTACATCTGGGTTGTAAGAGTTATCCTTTGACTTGGAAGAGTTTTCTGAGGTGGTGGACGTCTTCTCTCCCATCTCATTTTTGCAGCTCCCTTCCTCCTCATCCTCCTCATCAAAGATAACAGTTATACTGGCTTTAACCACTGGCTTATTCTTCTGGCGGCGGTAGTGAAATGTCGCTATCTGCACTGTGTTGCTTAAATCGTCTGAGTGCATCGAGTCGCCTAAGGGAGGCGAAGCACAAGCCAAAGGTGAAATGCGCTTTGGACTTGACTGTCCGCTTTCTCTGGTGTCACTCTTCTGCCCGGAATGACCACCCCTGCGAGGCACCTTGTGTCCAGAGCGAGGAGTCATTATAAACTGAATAAACTTAGCAACACTTTGCGGGCTTAGATTACCAATTCTGCAACTGCTTCTATTACCCTGAAGATTCTTCAGCTTAATTGCCACCTGCACCTTCGTATGAGCCGTGTTAGAAATCCCCGTGAAGATTGGGCAAGGGATGGCTGCGAGGGTGAGTATACTTCTTTCAGAACTTCCCACCTCCACTCTGCCCTGAACATCCAAATTATCAAAGCCAATGCCGAACTGCATATCTAGGCAGAGGAATGTTTGTGCCATATTGGAAGATCTGTCTGCTGAACCTGGAAAAGGCCTCTGCATTGAAGAGCCTTTAATGCACCTGAACGCCTTGAAGGCAGATGCCAGCCCGATGCCCATGGTAACCATCTGTCGTGAGCGTGGTGGCATGTGGTCGGCGCGTGGGAGGAGTTTACACATCAATGCTAACATTAACACCCGCATCCGGGTGTTCCAATTCCTTTTGTTGTTGTTGCTAATGCTTGCAATTAATTTCAACCACCCAACCGGGCATTTATGTGCTTCCTGTACCAAGCACATAACTTCCATTAGATTTAAAATAAATTGAAATAAATTCACATCATACATCATTGGTAGCTCATCAATACAGTACAGTTGCAATCCTGTTTACTTCCTATCACAACAAGTCAAACTAGTTGTTCGACCAAATCATCATGTATATATATATCACACCCAATTAGCTCAAAACACAACCATCATAACCAAAACCATAGATCACATGTACCCATAATAAACCAGAATCATAGATCACATGCATAATAAAATTGAATGACATACTTGTAGGTTTTAACCCCATACAGAAATTACCTACGTACAAATTCAAAAAAATATAAAATAAATAATGGCGAGAGCATAAAACATAAGACAAATATACACAGATATTTTCCCCTACATCTAAAATCCAGGACTACTGGATTGGTTTTTCATTATATTCCTTTCAATGTTACAATACATATATATACATGCTAAAGCATTCATAAACCCCAATCCATTAACCTTGGATTAGAACATAATTGTAGTTCCCTTGACCGGATCTACAAAATACCATGGACAAAAAACCATCATGCCAAAAACCATGTGCGAAACCCATGCACAAAACCATAGGTAGGTCCGCCCACCTAATATAGGGTCAAAAAAAAAAATCAAGGCGCTGCCCCGAACCCCATGCAAGGGTGTAGTCGTGGAAAGAATATAACACACACCCAAAATTCTCCCACTTGTTGTTTTCTTTCCACAGGGGACCACATGAGAGCTTAGTCATTGATCCAACCTTGCAACGCCCATTGTTTCTACACCAAGAGAACTTCTCAGTGCTCACAGACTTTGTTAATGCATCTGCAGTATTCTTCAAAGTGTCCACCTTTACCAACAACACATTTTTTTCCTCACCATATCCTTCACAAAGTGATACTGAACATCAATGTGCTTTGTCTTTGAATGATAAGTAGTGTTCTTTGCCAAGAAAATTGTACTTTGGTTGTCACAGTCTATCATTATAGTTCGTTGTACTAACCCCATACTTGAACACAATCTCTGTAACCAAATTGCTTCTTTGCTTGCTTGACTCGCTACCATGTATTCTGCCTCTATAGTTGAAAGGGCCACTACGGACTGTCTCTTACTCATCCCACTGACTACACCTTCAAATATGTTAAATGCATACCCACTTGTAGACCTTCTATTATCCATATCTCCAGCCCAGTCTATATCAACAAAGCCACAAATGTCCAAAACTCTATCCAATCCTGGTCTTCCTTGGTAGCACAAACCATAATCACTAGTGCCACACAAATACCTGAAAACCCGCTTAATTGTTGTCCAATGCTCCTTCCCTGGTTTTGACATAAACCTGCTCAATACTCCCACTGAATGTGCAATGTCTAGTCTAGTGTAGACCATTGCGTACATTAGGCCACTGACTGCACTTGCATATGGAACATGGGACATATCCTCTTCCTCTTCTTGTGTCTTGGGACATTTTTCAACATATCACTTTACACCTACAGGAATAGGAACCTTCACCGGTTTATTATCCGACAGATTAAACCTCTACAATATTGTCTCGACATACTTCCTCTAGTTTAACCAGAGCTTCCTCTTTTCCTGGTCTCGTTTAATTTCCATGTCTAATTTGGAGGATAATTGGGTCTTCCTTTTTTATTTCCAATCAGCAACATTTCATCCACATACATGACCAAATAAATAACACGGTTACCAATTAATTTAAAATACACACAATGATCTACTTTTCTTCTGGTGAAGCCAAGTCCCCGTATATGTGTATAAAATTTTTGTTACCACATTCGTGGTGACTATTTTAACCCATATAGAGACTTTTTTAACCTGCATACTAGGTCTTTCTTACCCTTCACCGCAAAGCCTTCAGGTTGCTTCAAGTAGATATCTTCTTCTAGATCCTCGTAAAGAAATTTTGTCTTCACATCCACCTGTTCTACCTCATAATCGAAAGCAACAACAACAGATAAAAGTAATCTAATAAAAGCTATCTTAGCAAGAGGACAAAAAATATCACTAAAATTAATTCCTGTCACCTAGGAATAACCTTTTGCTACCATCCTAACTTTGTATTTCTCCACCTTTCCTTCTGCATTCATCTTCTTCTTAAAAACCCATTTACTGCCAATGGGTTTCCTTCCAGCTGAAAACTCCACCAGATCCCAAGCCTTATTTTTGTGCAAAGATGCCATTTCGCCTCTGAATCTACTGCTTCCCTCACAGTTCTGGGATCGTCATTAATAATAGATAAAGCAAAATGTGAACAAAAGGCAGATGGACTATACTTTTCTGGCTACCTACTCTCTCGAACTGATCTTCTCACAGCTGGAGTTTGTGGCTCTTCATCTTCTGGTTCCTCTTCTGTTGTAGAGTTTGATTCTTCCTCCTTTAGCTCAAACTCTATCTTCTCAGGTTCCTTTGGTAGGACTTCATCTTTAATAACATATTTTACCTCTCTAAAGACCACATCTCGGTACACAACCTTCCTTGTTTCTGGGTTCCAAAGCTTATAACCTCTTAAACCATCCTTGTACCAAATAAAGATGCACCTTTCAGATTTACTATCCAACTTTGTTCTTTTCTCCTTTGGAACATTTACATATGTATCACATCCAAAAACCCTCAGATGTGAAACAAAAGGTTTCTTACCAATCCATGCCTCTTGTGGAGTCTTATCATCCAACGTTGATGAAGGTGATATATTGAATAGGTAACATGCAGTCTCCACTGCCTTTGCCCAGAATTCTTGTCCTAAACCGACACCACTGAGCATGCTTCTTGCCTTTTCCATCAACATCATGTTCATTCTTTTTGCAACTCCATTTTGATGAGGTGTGTATGGAGTAGTCTTATGTCGTGCTATACCGCACTTCTTACAGAACTCTTCAAATTCCTTCTTGCAAAACTCTCCATCGTTATCTATCCTCAGTACCTTTATCTTCTTCTCTGTCTGGTTTTCCACCAGAGCCTTAAATTCTTTAAACATGTCAAAGACTTCATATTTCTTCCTGAGGAAATATATCCATGTATTCCTTGAGAAGTCATCAATAAAAGATACATAGTGTTAACACCCAGGTTGTTCTCTTTGACTCCAGAGAGAATACGGCCGGGGTAACCACTAACCATTCTTTGGGCTACAGCTTCTAGCCCAGCTGTAGTCAGAGAGGGCTCTCTCTATCAGTTTTGTCACTGCTTTTAGTGAAGATTTTAGGCTAGTTATGGGGTATTTTTGGTTGTTTTTGTGTTTGGTTGGGAGGATGCTTCTGATAGCTTTTAATGTGTGACCTTAGGTGTAACTAATCCATTGGGCAATGGGGTCTTGAATTACTGTTCCCTTGGGATTTTGACTGAAGTATGGGGGTAAATACAGGGCCTGTATGTATTCTGTGAAACAAACTATAGAGATTGAGAAGCGAAAATGGAAGCAACTTAGCAAAAAGCAATGAAGAATTCTTTACTTAAGTTGAGTGGTGTGAAAGAGGTCTGTTATCTGGGAGCAATTTTCTTGAATTCCTGAAATAACATTCTCTAGTGATGATACAGTATTAAAGGTAGCACTGAAGAATTACTCTTTAAATACCATAACTGAAGAAAACATATACAAACAGCTAGGATTGAACTCAAGGTAATCAAAGATTAAATCCTGGGTTATTCTTTTTCCTGGCTATTCAGAGAATTGAATATATGTGGGAAACACGAGAGATACAAGAAAGTATGGCAAACATAATCGTAACAGAAAGGAGTAAGGAAACTTATTGAGCCATGGAATACACAGGAATCCTGTAATTTTGAGCCACACACCAGCAAGTCATCATGAGAGACAATATCTGAAGAAATCCCATTGTTCTTTGTATTATCTGCCTGAATCTTTACAATATAAGAGCAACAGAAGAGAAAACGAGAGCTTCTTTACATCCAGAGTCCAACCCTTCTAAACAAACGCGAGGGGGAATATATAGATGTTTCATACAGAAATATCTCAGGTATTGAGTCATCTGAGATGAAAATATCTCTTACACTCGTACATGGAGAGTAGATGAGAAGTAAATGCAAATATAAATGACCTTTAAAAGCTTTTTACTCCTGTCAGGATAAATCTTTGACCTTTGGGCACTGCGGATTCAGCTGTGCGGCTTTGTCATAAATGTAGAATGAAGTGCTCTGCCACTCTGATTTTTTGTATCTTCTTGGCCCTGCCACCTGTGCTTGCTGCTGCTGCTGCTGATGTCGAGTACCTGTGCTGAGTTGGCTCAGCGTCTTCATATTTGCTGTCATGGCTTTTGTCCTCCTGTTTATGTAATGTAAACCTTTTAACAAAAGATTTACTCTTCTCAACTTTGATTTAAAAGTAACTTTATCAAATCTTGCCATGTGTCTGGAGGGGGAAGCTGATGCCTCAAAATTGACCCTAAGGTCTCATCAGCCTCTGTGTACTTGTAGAAATGAGGGGGCTCATCAAACAGATGTGATACTTCATTTCTAATAAAAAAACAAATTATCTAATTTTTCAAAAAGAATCTGCCCTGTTACTGGGCCTGCTGAAGATGTTCCTGGTGTCTCAGCAATCTGAATTGCTGCAAAAGCGCTTACCCTCTTGATATATTTT
>APFE031268139.1:0-16700 GCA_000404065.3 Pinus taeda
ACCACTCTTACTGATCCAAAATCAGTTTCAAATAAAGAGAGTGTCTCATACCACTCTTACTGATCTAAAATCAATTCCAAATAAAGAGAGTGTCTCATACCACTCATACTGACCCGAAGTTATTTCTAATTGATCCCAGATCAATATCATCCTAGCATAGGGAGTACGGTACTAGTAGTACACAATGCATCCATCGGTAGTACTATGGTCCCTATCCTCATTTCCATGCTTATTGGCCAGATGAGAGGTACTTCCCATGAGTCCAAGACTGCATGGGTAGGATGTCTTAGTAGGAGAAGAATGAACCACTCATCCTACCTACATGTCGCCATGGGGTATCCCAGGGGAAGGCTAAACCACTCACCCTGTACACAACAAATCATTAGGGAAGACTGAACTACTCACCCTATGATTGTGTCTCAGTAGGAGAAGGATGAACCACTCTTTCTGCCCACATAGCAAACCACTAGGGGAAGGCTGAACTACTCATCCTATGGTTTCTCATTGCTCCAAGAAGTACCCCCAAGCCCCTAGAGCTCCCAGAGCTCCATGTCCATGAAATACATGACCCTTATGAGAGGGTTTCTCCATGACTCCTAGTCGTTCTTGAAAAGTCAAGAATTTGACCTTTCCCAGGGGCTTCGTTAGAATATCAGCGAACTCACATCAGTGCCAAATGCGATGGATACCTATTGCTCCTCGTTGTACCATATCCCAGATAAAGTGGTACCTAATGTCTATATTCTTGGAACAATCATAGAACACGGGATTCCTCAACAATCGAATCCCACTCTGGTTATCACAGAAGATCATGGTGGTATCCAACACATGTCCAAACAACTCACTGAAGAGTTTCCACAACCAGACATCTTTAGAGGAGGTCATGCTCTCAGCTTTGTATTCGACCTCAGTGGTGCTCGAAGCAACCAACTTCTTCTTCACTCATCCAGGATATTGAGGCAGAACCCAAAAAGAAACAACACTTAGAAGTGATTTTGTGATTAATCACACTGCCTACCTAATTAGTATCGGAATAACCATGTAGTCTCCCATTTCCAGCAGTTTATCTTAGACCACGAGTGATTGTGCCCTGAAGATATCTTATAAGATTCTTGGCACCAATCCAATGTAAGTGATGAGGCTCAGCCATATGTTGGCTCAACATGCTAACTGCAAAACATATATCTGGACTGGAGTTCACCAAGAACATCAATGCGATTATGAGTTAAAGAAAATCAGAGGCATTTCCCAAATCAGGTCCGACAGCACTACCACATAAGTTCTTAAAGTTGAGCTCCATCGAGGTAGTCACGGGCTTGTAGTCCACCATTACAAATCTGGAATCCAACTCCCTCTTACTTTTGCAAACGAGAGGGTTTGCACCTATCAGAAAGAGGTTGTCCACATAAGCTACCAGTATGAGAGGTATATCATCCATAACCTTAAAGCAATGGTTTGGATCGGCTTTAGTCCTAGTGAATCTCAACTTCATCAGTTAGTTGTCAATCCTCTCACACCAAACCTAGGGTGCTTTCTTTAAATCATCGAGAGCTTTCTTCAACCTGATACATAAGATTCCCGATCATGAATCTCAAACCCCTTGGGTTGTTCCACATTTGTGGTCTTGCTATACATGAGGGGAATGCTCCCCTTGTAATATTTCTTTCAGTACATCTCAGACATCTACCTTCATTCTCTTATTTGAATTCAAACATCCTTGTCACTATCTGACTCACATCAGGTAGGGCCTTACAATGAAGATGGGCAGACCTGTGGTGCCATTGAAGAGATATGTCACATGACATGGTCCCAATGGACTTTCTGCAACTTGATACAAAGTTCCAACCCTAAACCTAAGAGTAAAAGCATCTCTTAAAATTCCTTTCCCAAACACATACCTTTCCATCGATGAATGCTATCTTGTAACCTTTGTCTTCCATTGCCGAAATGGACACCAAGTTCTTCTTGAGATCAAGTACATAAAGAACTTCTTGCGAGTTACCCTGATCCAATTGAAGAGTAACATTCCCTACACCCTTTACGGGATAGGTGGCATCATTTCCAAGTACAATCTCCAAGTTTGTTTCCTTCTCTGTTAGATTAGAGAGCGCTTCCTTGTATCCGGTGAAGTGCCTTGAGGCACCACTATCAATAAGAAAATTTCCCAACGAGTCTAGAGGAGAGGTAGAGGAGAGGGCCGATATAAGATACTACTCCTTTTTCTTATCAAAAACAACATTTGATTCTTCATACTTGGAGTTCATTTCTTTCTTGGAAAGTCAGCCATTTCCTTGATGTCCTGCATTCCTTTTTCCTTTTCCATTATACCTGTCATTCCTTCAATCATTGAAGATGCCCCTAGAATGATTGTGATCACCATCATGTGATGTGTACCTTCTATTTGGACACTCCCTCGCATAATGGCCAAATTTACTGCAAGCAAGGCATAGATCCGGACTTTCCATTGAAGTGACCTTTAGGTAGGCCACCATATGCTTGCCAATGGAATCTCTGATAATATTCTTCGCTTCATCTTCACCTGTAGAACCCCTCCCTTGTGTACTAAATTATTGTAAACCTAAGCTAAGTTAGAGCTAGGTGTGATATCCTCCCTTGTGTGTTAAATGTTTGTAAACCTAAGCTGAGGAAAGTTAGGTTTGATACCCTCCTTTGCGGGTTAAACTATTCTAAACCTAAGTTGAGAAAAGCTAGGTGATATGTAATATGAAAAGAAAATATGTTATTAAATAAATTAATAAAATAAATCACTTGGAGGGTGGAGCACCAAGAGAGAGGATATGCTTGCCAAATCCCATGAGGAATGGGATAGAGATTAATCTTTCATGATAAATCTTCTAGATGTGATTCTAGATAAGCTTGGATGGATTGCAAATCCATCGGATGGATGGGAGAAAAAGATCCATCAGATATAAAAGCTTTGTGGGAGATAAAGAAAAGATTTTATGAGGAAAATCCTCGTGGGAGAAAAAGATGAGCTTTTCTGGAAAAGACCAAGGATAATGGAAAAATCCATAAAAACAGGATGCCGCTAATGGTAACTAAATCATGAAAGAGGGTATTAAATAACCAATGCATTGATCAATTGAGGACAGTTGATCCTTGGCAAGATCTTCAACTCAGGGGAAATCAGAGGTGATTCATGGTTGGGTGGTGGTGCTATTAAATACCCAGCGCATTTATCAATTGAGGATAGTTGATCCTTGGCAAGATCTTCGGCTTGGGGGGAATCGGAGGTGATTCATGGTTGGGTGGTGGTGCTCCTCCCTCCAAGTGGTGTTTTAGTCGGCTTCATATGCGTGGAATGTTTTGTATGGGTTCTTACCTTTATATTTTATTCTTTTGCTGAAATGATTAAAGGAATTGTATGCGACTTTTATAGATTATCAGTGCTAATGGATTTCACGAGATAATTTTATGGTTGCATGTGAAATTTATGACTTATTAATGAAGTCCATGTTAAAATTACT
Organism: Pinus taeda; assembly: GCA_000404065.3. Taxonomy (NCBI): domain Eukaryota; kingdom Viridiplantae; phylum Streptophyta; class Pinopsida; order Pinales; family Pinaceae; genus Pinus; species Pinus taeda. The sequence continues at coordinate 3,489 of APFE031268139.1, forward strand.
ACAGGTATAGACTATGTGAATTTGATGTGATAATGGTTATATTGTTGCTTTTTCCTATTGCGTTATGTGATGATGAACAACTATGCTTGAAATAGAAAACATATACATATTTTGTAAGTCGTTACTATACATCTTTCCTGATGGAGTGGGTGTAGTCGCTAAGGCATATGTCAGTATTTGTGAAATTTGAATAATGATAAAGGCAAGGTGTGGGATTTAATGATTATGTTATGGTTTATATGAAGCCATTGTTCTGAGATGGTCATATGATTAATGGTTGAGATAGTAGTGGAATTCATCAATAGGTAATATCTCTGTTACATGTGAAATGATTAGGAAATAAGTGTTCTAATTGTATAAGTTGTTGATCATCGTTTCCGATGAGGTTAAATTTGCCAGTTATGCATGTTGAACCAGGGGTTGGTCAGAATACTTTAGAAAGTAGAATTATAAACACAATGTATGGCCAAGTTGGCCACAATAAACTTAAATAACACTCTATGAATGTCTATGTTGATTTTCCAAGGAATGTTGTAAGTTGCATGCATGATCTGTCATACATGCCTAGTGATTGTATCCTTCTTATAAGTTGAATAAATGGATCTAAGGGTTCCCTTCATGAGTCATGTAAAACATAGAGGAAGTTTATTACATTTATTATGTATCTTCTAGGTTATCTATTGGGTATAGGGACAAAAATAATACTTGTGACACCGTGAGGAAAATATTACCAAAGAAAATGGTAAATTCTTAGTCGTAAACAAAGAAAAATATTTAATTGATGGAACTTAGTAGAGCTATTTTTCCGGGGTAAGCCCAAAGGGGCCCTCAAGTTCTAAATTTAAGCCTATAGGCCAATCAGCCTCTATAAGACATAGGAAAGTTGTGAGTCTTAACACTCAATCCTACCAATATTAAGAAATACTTAAGGGGGATGTTGAACCAATCATATATATATCTATATATATGTTGAACTTTGTTACTCAAAATATGATAAACCCAGAAAAAAGTAGCAAAGGATAAACGAAAAAATTAATAATTAAAAATAAAAAATGGGTGTATATCATCATTAATTTGCTGTCATCAAAGGAAATTAGAAATTCTTTGAGGATGAATCTAATTATTAATACCGTTATAAATAACAGTCCACCAGACATAACATGTTATTACTTTAAGGCCTGGGTTGAGGTTTTATGTCAAATGGAATTGGATTTTCAAGAACACCTTAAAAGTTACTGCATCAGGGTCAAATAAGACCGTATGGAGTCAAAAATTGAGAATTGGTGGAAAAGAACTTCGAAAAACCCTACCGCAGTTTCTATCAATTTAAGGGCGCCTCCCCCACACCTACATGTAACGTTGATATTATATATATACACACACGTTGATATTATATATATATATATATATATATATTTATTGGTTAAAGCGGTTTCATCCCTAATACCGAAATTCTAAATAAAATTCGATACAAACAATCCCAGTGACATATTACAGTTGTCGTTGGAGCATTGAGAAACCAAGAACGACCAATAGGGGCGTTGCGTGAACAATGATCGATGACTGCAAAATGGTACAGTCGTCGCTCGTACGTGAAGTTATCCAAATGAAAATGGTGTGTGTAGGGGAATTAAAATCGCCAAGAAAATCAGAAGAAACAACCAAGACATTGAACAACTGTTGCGATGAAATTCCAAGCCGATGTTGCGTTCAGTGGGGAATTGTCAATTTAAGTAGCCAATTAATAGATAGACGATAGACGGTCTCATTACAGATCAGAGTGACCTGACGACTAAAAATTAACACATGAAAGGTGCATTGTCGCAGATACAATATTTCTAACAGAGGTGGTAGACTAGGTTATGGATTTAGGGCACACTAAATGTTGCTACAACCTGTACATGTACATGGTGGAAATTTGTTAGCACCTCAAATTCTTCAAGGCGGAGTTCTTGTTAATATAAACAAGATGAAGGAAGGCATCCTCTTGAACATGAATCAAATGCAGAGGTAAATAATGGTAATGGTCCATTGAAGGATTGAGAACATAGAGAATAATTGTGCATCCCTCATGATCCTGGATACTCTCCAGATAAATACAAGGAGCTCATTGCAACTGAAGCTACAAATTCTGAGTGGTCAGCTTAATTGTTTTGCAGACTTTTAGTTTTTCTACTTATACATTTAAGTTCAATAGTTTTTTATTCAGATTGCCCCATAGGTCCAACAATCAAAATTGTTTTTTATTTTTTATGACGGGCTTACTCATATCTTTTCTTTTAGGATACTAAAACATTTGAAGATCTCTATCTGGCTGGGTTCCCCTAGTGTTATACCAGAACAAACTTTTGAAGCCACATATTTATATTCTTTATCTAAAGGAATATAAATTATTTACTTTATAAAAAAATGGCTTTATAAAGAGTTATTTAATTTGATGATAGAATTATAAATGGAGGGGTTCATAGAAGATTGGGATTTGACTTATACAATGAATGGATGAATTTGTGGAGATATTAGCCTGGATAGTTGGCAGGATAAATGGAGGGAGCAAAAAAAATATTAGGCTTGATTTTTGGTAGGATAAATAGATAGGTCTAAGGCTTGGTTGATTGGATCAAGAGAGAGATTTAACTTGACATGCACAAGGCAAAATGGAGGGATCCTAGAGCACAATAACAAAACATCCATAGAATTATTCTTATGGGTACACTTTGTTCATTTTTGGTAGCTTGGGAGGTACTCCAAGCCCTAAGGTTGAGAGTTTGGAGGTTGAAATGCCTCAATAGGGTATTGAGGGCTTGGAACCCAAGATGTGGGATTTTCACCCAAGCTGGTGGGTGTGAATCCATGAGTAGTTTCGATGATTTGACACTTGGAGGTGCTAGAGGACCCTTACAGGAGAAATGGGTAGTGAAAAGCTTCAAAATCTGAGCTCTAGAAGTGGAGAAATGATTTTTTATTATAGTTGTTGGATTTGTACAGGAATTGTTCAAGTCGGCCAAAGTTATTTTATGTCACTTGAAAAGTTTTCAAGCCCACACATGTGATTTGTTGGAGCCCTTCTATTGTGTATAAATAAAAGATGATGGAGACTAATTTTAAGTATCCAAAAAGTGTAATCAAATGACAAAGGTCACTTACATTTTAAAGGTTTTAACCCTGTACATAAATTACCTATAGACAAATTCTAAAAACATAAAATGAACAATGATGAGAATATAAAACAAATACACAGATATTTTCCCCTGGATCCCAAAACCGGGATTACCAAAATGATTTTTCTTTATGTCCCTTTCAATGTTACAATACATATATATACATGTTGAAGCATTCATAAACCCTAATCCAATAACCTTGAATTAGAACATAACCGTAGTTCCCTTGACTAGATCTTGAAAATACCATGGGCAGAAAACCATCATTCCCAAAACCATGTGTGAAACCCATGCACAAAACCATAGGTAGGTCCACCCACCTAATATAGGGTCCAAAAAAAATTGTCCCAGGGCACTGATCCAGACCTCTCTGATCCAGACCTCGTACAGGGGGGCTACCGCCCCCCTGAAACCCCCTCACATGTGCAACTAGTCATGGAAATAATATAACACACACCCAACATTCTCCCACTTATTGTTTTTTTTTCAACATAGGGGGACATAGGAGAGCTTAGTCATTAGCCTAGCCCTACAATGCCCATTGTTTCTCTACACCAAGAAAACTTTTCATTGCTCACAAACTTCGTTAATGCATCTGCAACATTCTTCAAAGTGTCCACCTTTACCAGAAACACCTTTTTGTCCTCAACCATATACCTCATAAAGTGATACTAAACATCAATGTGCTCTGTCTTTGAATGATAAGCAAGGTTATTTGCCAATAAAATTGCACTATGGTTGTCATAGTCTATCCTCATATATATTTGTGCTAACACCATACTTGAACATAATCTCCGGAACCAAACCGCTTCCTTGCTTGCATGAGTCATTGCCATATATTTTTCCTCTGTAGTTGAAAGTGCCACTGTAGACTGTCTCTTGCTCATCCAACTGACTGCTGCTCCAAATAGGTTACACACATACCCACTTGTAGGCCTTCTCTGATCTAGATCTGTAGCACATTATACATCAACAAAGCCATGAATGTCTAAAAATTTCTCTAGTCTTGGTCTTCCTTGGTAGCACATACCATAATCACTAGTGCCATGCAAATACCTAAAAACTCACTTCATTAATGTCCAATTCTCCTTACCTCATTTTGACTTAAACCTGCTCAATACTCCCACTACATGTGCAATGTCTAGTCCAGTACATATCCTTGCATACATCAGGGTACCGACTACACTTGCATATGGGACAAGGGAAATGTCATCTTTGACTTTTTCTGCCTTGGGACACTGTTCAACAGGTAACTTTACACCTACGAGAATAGGGACCTTCACCGGTTTACTATCCTGAATATTAAACCTCTATAGTATTTCCTTGAAATACTTCCTTTCATTTAACCAGAGCTTCCTCTTTTCCCGATCTTGTTTAATTTCCATGCCCAAAATATAGTTTGCAGCACCAAGATCTTTCATGTCAAACTCGGAGCACAATTAGGTCTTCAAATCCTAGAAAATTTCTTTGTCATTTCCAATCAGCAACATATCATCCACATACAAGACCAGATAAATAACATGGTCACCATTTAATTTAAAATGCACATAGTGATCCGCTTTTCTTCTGGTGAAGCCAAGTCCTCATATAAATGTATCAAATTTTTGATACCACATCCTTGGTGACTAGTTTAACCCATACAAATACTTTTTAACTTGCATACCAGTTCTTTCTTTCCCTTCATTACGAATCCTTCATGTTTCTTCATGTAGATCTCTTCTTCCAGATCCCCGTGAAGAAATGATGTTTTTGCATCCATCTATTCTACCTCAAAATCAAAATCAGAAACAACATATAAAAGTAATCTAATGGACGCTACCTTGGCAACAGGAGAAAAAATATCACCAAAATCAATTCTCGGCACCTAGGAATAACCTTTTTCTACCAACCAAGATTTGTATTTCTCCACCTTGCCTTATGCATTCATCTTCTTCTTAAACACCCATTTTCTTCCAATGGGTTTCCTTCTAGCTGGCAACTCCACCAAATCCCAAGCCTCATTTTTGTCCAAAGATGCCATTTTATTAACCATGGCCTCTTTCTAGAGTTTACCATCCTCTGAATCTACTGCCTCCCTAACAGTTCTAAGATCATCATCAATAGTAGATAAAGAAAAATTTGAACAAAAATCAGATGGACTAGTATCTGGCTGCCTTCTTTCTTGAACTGATCTTCTCACGAATGGAGTGTGTGGCTCTTCATCTTTTGATTCTTGTTCTCCTCTAGAGTCTAATTCTTCCTCCTTTAGCTCAAGCTCTATCTTCTCAGGTTCCTTTGGTAGGACTTCATGCCTAATAACATCTTTCACCTTTCTAAACACCACATCTCAATTGTACACAACCTTCCTTGTTTATGGGTTTCAAATATTATAACCTTTTAAACCATCCTTATACCCAACAAAGTTGCACACTTCATATTTACTATCCAAGTTGGTTCTTTTCTCCTTTGGAACATGTAAATATGCATTGTAGCCAAATACCCTCATATGTGAAAGAGAGACTTGGGTATAGACCAATTTGGTGATGGTTTGTGATGTTCGACCGTGAGGTGGAACCATTGTTTTATGGGTTGAGGTTGCTTGGCCTTTGGAGGTCCTACTTTAGTTTTGATGGATTGTTGCATGAGATCCCACATTCATTCTTGCAATATGGCACATGGGTGACTAGATGAAGAGAGATTTGGCTCCACCATGTCTATGGTCGGGTGGTTCATGGATGTCCCAAACCTGGTTGGCCTTTGCATCATTAATATGAGGTTATTTCTCCTTGTTAATTCATGAGTATTATGTTGGTTTATATGTGGATTATATGGATGTTGTTTCCTTGGTATTTATGTTGTTATTATGATGGTTATGAATATGTATTATGACAGTTGCTATGTATTGCTCTCATCATGTTTTTACTTGTAAATGAATGAACAATGTATCTATGGCCTAATAGATGATAATGCAACTAATGTGATAAGGAAACAATGCCTCATAGCGAATTTTAGATAAGTATGAGACCCCTATGTTGGAAATAATATTGAGAGGGGGGTGAGGGGGTGTGCAGGGGGGCATGAATCAGTATTTACAAATCAATAACATTTTCATTTCATAATCATATTTATATATGCTACTTCAGTGAATGGAACTCGTGTGTGCACACAACTGTTATTAAGGCAACCAGCGTATATCCAATGAACTTATGATTTAGTTAATTCATCATAGGTTGATATTTAATTAGTGCATCAATACTTTATTAAACAGTAACCATGTGCATTAATAACAGAATAAACCATTACACATAAGCAACACACATGAACACCAAGATTTAAGGTGGAAACCTAATGTGATAGAAAAACCACTTGTTGATGTCATCTCTGTCTTCTTTTAATATAAGAAAAAACTTTTTACAATCTTGTACTGGTGTAGACTTGTACCAGTATGCAAGCACCCACCTACAGAAGGCTACAACCTTCTCTCATTCTCTAGCTACTACTGAAAGGGAGATACAACCCCCTAGCTCTTGTATTAGTTGATATGTTTACTTGTAGGTATGCGCCTACCTACAGAAGGCTCCAACCTTCACTCATTCTCCAACTGCTACTGGAAGGGAGCTCCAACCCCCTAGCTCTTGTACTTGTCGATATGCTTACCAATATTTAGGCGTCGACCTACAGAAGGCTACAACCTTCTCTCTTCCTCTAGGGACCATGTTTCATAATTTTTCAGACTAGATACTCCTAGTACACAATAACACAATATTAAGGCCACATTTCATCCAATTTTCATATTGGACCCATCAGTAACATTTAAGCTCAAAATCAATCACCACTGCAATACAACCAATCACTGAAACCCATCAACACTAAAACAAATCACAATCAATCGATTTGAATAATCAGATCATTGTCACCAGAACACAAAGTTGAACCCAAAACTCTGCATCAACAACCACAACCAACCGCAACTTCAAACGTCATATTTCATAATGTATACGCTACTTCGAAGTGTTGAACCAACGTGTATATGCGCCTTCACCAAGGTGAACCAGCATATACATCTGTAAATTCATAACTTCTACTCCAAACTTTAGACATACTCAGATCATAACATTAAAAGAATAAAACATGTGTCAGCAATCAAATCTTCTCGTTCTTATATACTTAGATTATTTTCCAATATCTTGGACCAAAACCATAGTTATGCTGCTGGTATTCTTTGATGGTATCAATATTTTTTTTTGCGCTCATTACCATGGGTCAATACCATGTTAGGAAACCATGGTATTCATTATCCTTAATTTTCCATCCCATACGTGATTTTCCTTCTGTGAAAGTGTGCGCATACGTATATGCTCCTTTTGTTCTGTGAACCCGCATGTATACGCTACTTGGACAAGGTGAACAAACGTATACTTCTTAAAACTTTATCTTTATTCAATCTCTGTAATCTAATCTGTAATCCTTTATTGTTAACCTGTTGCACTGTGAACTACCATCATTCATCATATATGTGAGTTTCCATCAAGGAAAACTCTTGTATCAAAATGCCAACAATCTCCCCCTTTGGACTTGATGACAACCTTATTAGTGTTTATTACGTCAAGTTGTAGAACCTGTTAGATATATCAAACAATACCAAGATATTCTCCCCCTTTGACATCAAGGGCAAAGGGTGGACCAAGATATTCTCCCCCTTAGAGATGCATTATGTTGTCCATGCTCCCTCTGAGCACATGAAGAGTTTGTAGAAATATTTTTTCAAAAGAATAACATGACCCTATAACTCAATTATGTGAGTATGACCTTACTTTCACCAATGACTCATACATACATCAATCACCCAACCAAGTAGGGATATACCAAATTTTACATGATCTCAAAGTTCCTTACATGACTGAATATAGAAATTATTACATCAAAGGTCTTTACATGACCTTTACATCAATTGATACACAAGATATTTATAACAAGGACCAATGCTCAAAACAAGACCATATTAGCAACTATCATACACCATATATGATATGCACCATAAGAATCTGTCGGAAGCATCTAGATCAACAATTTGTATATGTTCAAAATATTCATCTGAATCATCACCACTATGTGGATCAAGTAGTATAAGTATCACCATGTACCAAGGACTTCTATTATAATGCCAACAATGCATTATTGGATGCATATGCTCCCCCTGAACCTGTGCCAACTGTTCACTGTCAGATCTGATCATTGCATTTTCTAGTAAGAATCATCAAGGCATCATCATCAATCAATTATTCATCAAGTAATTAACAATTTATGAGGGCCAAAAACACTTCTACATATCATCATCAGATTGTAATCATCATCAATCAGAATAGAAAAGATAATTGATAATTGATTGAACCATATCAGACCCCTTTCCCTGAGTTTGTCCCATTGCTTCTTCATCAAACCAATATATACACAACTATGCAGCTTCTAACTCGCGTATATACGTGACTTGTCTTCATGATAACTGCATATGAGAATTGGAATTTTGAAGTTTCACACTTTCAGCTCCCCCTAAGTCTGTTATGTCTGTATACTGAGCTATGCCACATACTTTTTACTATACTTCCTTCTTCTTCCATACCTTGGAGTGTAATATGTTTTCTCCTTTTGGTATGTTAGCGGAAATTTGCTCCTGCACTCTTTTGCTATATGCCCAAACTTGTTATAAGCATAGCATCTTATATGTTTCATATTCCCTCTATAAAAGTCAATGGCTTTGTGACCAAACATATTGCAAGAAAAACAATATCCCTTAAAGTACCTGGAAGCTAATGATCTTTCTGTGTCACGTTTATTTGCTTGAAACATTCTACTTCTGCATCTGGCTGCAACATGTCCAAAATTATGACATCTAAAACTTTCAACATTATTCATCAAAGAAAAGAACCGATTATCACTTCCATAGTTAGGATTAAATGATTTTCTTTGAATAACGTCTTTCCTTGGTTGTTGATGGGGTTGATGTGAACATATAAACTTATAGAGAATGAGTGGAGTTATAAAATCCGCTTTATAGATGCAGGGTTGAATTTGACAGTATGAATTTGGTCTCAGTAATTGATTTGATTTCCCTATTCTGATCTAACTGAAAGTCTCTGATTGATTGTTTGAGGGAAAAAAGGAATGGAGAAGAGAATAAAGCACCTGGTGCAAATGCATTTATGGTTGGAAAACAGGAGAGATATTGGATCTTTCCTCTCGCACCCATGACGCTTGTGTCATTATTTCTGGGATTAGTCGCAACCCTTTTCACGGATTCAAAACAATTGCGTGCATGCAATCTTGTCGTATTTCATTTCAAAGGAGGAGGAAACAAGGTTACCAAAGCAGTTTTGGTGGAATTCTATCCAAGTTGTTGTGGAAATTTGTTTTACACGTGAGAAAAATATATGTATTTTGAGAAACATTACCACGACATCTATGAGTACAAGTACTTCCATTGTTTAAAATTTAGGGTTTGAACTAAAAAAATACTTTCCCCTCGATCTTCTTATTGGTGAATCCTCTTAGATTTGTGCACTTCGCTTTTATTATGTGACACCCTATTGGGGTTGATTGTAGATTTTCCTCATGTGATAATGTCCATTAAATGGTTCTAAAATAACGTAATTGTTTTCTCGCTCGTCGGTGTGCTATGCTAGTATCAAGTTTCAGGTGAAACCTGTGGAAATAGAAATATGTGAATGAACTGAATTATAATGATGATATCAACTCATGATACTGTGTTTTTAAATTTGTGGTAACTCACTAGTTAATGGATGCAGCTCACTGTGAAGGATCCACAAACTACCAAGCACACAAGGTGTCTATTGTCACCAATCAGTGGATGGCTTCGATTGGTAGCCTTCTCTTTGACTAATTGAATGATTTCTTTATAGGTTCCCTTAACCAAAAATGGATTTTCAAATGGCATAATGTTATTTCTTTTTTATAATGACTGCAGGTTCACAAACCATCAAACCAAAATGGAAAGAAGAAAATAAGTGGAAAGTTAAATGTTTGAAATGGCTGGAGGATATATAATCAAATAGACTGAAAAAATTCATAGAAAAAAATAAACTTTAATAATATTAAATACTAAACCGTTCATTTCAACCATTCAAGAAAATAATATAAACCGTTCTACAAGATAAGATATCCATACTCGTAAGATATCCATATTCGTATGTCTTACGATGTTATATTATATCCGTATTGTATGAAATATGAATTGTGTTTTTTCTAAGTCAATGTGAGACTTACAATTCCCTTGTTCTATACAATTTTTTCTATACAAATTTAAAAGTTAAAATTACGCACAACTTTTCTCTGAAATGTATATAATGAATTGTTTTGTTGATAATGAGTAAAAATCGTCAAGAGATATTGATTTCATAAGTTCATGGCTCTCAAGGTGTTGAGCTCCTGTAAAATACCGTTGCGCCCCTTCTACCTTAAATCTTTCCGGCGAGATTTCAAGCTTGAGATCTCTGAAAATAGATTGATATCGTTGGAATCTCTACAGTAATTTTCCATGGCCTAATGAACTCTGTGACAAAATTTTATTGACTTGCATTCAGACCAAGAAAACTGTGGAAGCAGAAGCACCGTGACAAACAACAAACAAAATGTTCGCCAAGAGAAATTGAACAATAGTAGGAGCTCGGTGAGGAAGGTCATCAAGGAAGAGAAAACCCCAAAAACTATAAGGGAGTCAATACCTAAATCAAATTTTGAGGCACCGATAACAAAACTACAAGTTGTTCTCTACATTGTGCTCACAGCGATACTCTCCAAGAATCTGTTATTATTTAGGAGGCAGTCACCCTTCTCTGTTTTTCAGAATTGCATGTGTAATTTGCAAAAAAAAATCTTATTCGAAAAATACAAATTTTATTAGACTATTTCAGTGCAATAGCGAGCATCAATCTTTGGATGATCTGAATCACCTCACATATTTGTGTTTGTGATGATACAAAAGAAGTCTCTAATCTTCAAGAGACAATAGTGCCTCTCTACGGAGTTGCATGTGAATGGCTTTACAGCCATGCAATTAAAATACACAAATTTCCATTGCCATTATGAAGAGATTTCTGGTTGCAGGGATTATCTGCTGCAACATTGTGCAATATGAGGATGTGTGGATAGGCTAGGAATGAGATCATGCCTGTGACAAGAAAGTGTGTGAACATCTCATATTTTAATACGAGATCAAGTTGAGATAAAGAAACTTATGAAGTAGGTATGGTCAAGCATGTAAAACATGATTAATTTGTTTTCTAAAACTATTTGCTTTGTGAGTAATTCTGCATAAAGCACAACGAATGCGTTCGTTAATGTTTTAATTGTATATTGCAAATTATAATTGTTGAGGTATGTGCAACATAGATGTGAAAACTCTTTTGGCGAGACTTGGAAATTCTACATGGAAAATTTAGTTTGCATGGGGTTAAGAAAATAACTGCTCATTGGAATTGCATAGAAGAGTTAAATCCATATGATTTCTTACGAAATTTTTTACCTGCAATTTTAGGTTATGTTGTTGGGTTGATTTTTCATGCAATTCTCCAAACTAATCATGCTTGATCATGTATAGATTGTTATTTGGAGGTAAAGGTAAAATACATATATATGCATGATAGAAAATAGATGTACATAAAAGGAAAATTGGGCAAAATCGGTATTATGTTTTTAAATGAATGGTACAATAGATGTATGGCTAAATAAAATCTCACCCAGTACCTGAAAGGAAGATTATATAATGGAGGAAGTCCATGATTGTTTCATTGTTTTATTTTTTTGTATTGATACATATACCCATGTATTGTCATGGATTGTTTTGTATGTTGTTACCATAGTCTAGTTAAGCAGTCATTAAAATAAATATGTTGAAAGAGAATCGTGCCTAATATCCATGCATAGTAATGAGTCATATGAATCTTCCATGTAAGCACTTCTAGATGAATTCTTGTATTGATGTTCTCTTACATGTTGAAAGAAAGTAAAAGTCATTTCTCAACAATCATAAAGATGTTGGTTACCTTAATGCCTATTAAGGGGGAGTATGTTCTGTAAAAGAAAAGAGAGTGATTGACCTAATAATTATATTGGTAAAATAGTGTGGAGTTGCTATTGTGTTGTGATAGAATGTATAGCATAGTTCTGTTGAGCAAGGATTGGTGGTTTGTGACTTGCAGAATCAATGTTATGCTGCTATGCATAACATGTAGAAATTGCTTTTTTCTCTCCATGCAAGGGATTTGAGTTGCTTAAACTATATTGAAGGTTATTAATCTTACTGGTAGGAAAAGCCTTATAACTAATTTGTTATAGCATGCAATAAGGAACTAACATGTAAGTACCCTAGATCATAGACACTTACAACTAAAATGGGCGTAGGATTGGAAGTAGTAAAAACTTTCATCTATGACTACATTGAATTATGCATGGCCAACAAGTTGTTGAGGCATACAAAGGGTAATAGTATATCATATGGGATGAATTATGATATGATAATCTATTAGATAATAGTCTGCTTTAGAACATTAAGCAGAAGGTATGATTAAGATGAAAATATGCATGAATACAATATTATGTGACTGATATTATAAACACATGAAATCAGGAATTGATTTACACTTGACATAAAACTTTCTTATTTACATAGATGAACCATGATCATAAAAATTCCTTGAAAACTGAACACAGTTAAAGATAAAGGAAAGTTGGTATGATACTAACATGGTCGAAAAATATGTGGATAAAGTTTATGTCATGCAGGTGATACCATGAGGATGGTATTCTAGGTGTACTACAGATGGACTATGTATAACCGTACATATGGGACCGTATGACTACATATGCTACAAGGTTGAAAAATGAAATGTGTATTGGTGTGCATAACATACCTTGTGTGTAGGTATGCATAGAGTCACTGGATAGATGTCTCGCCAAGTAAGCAAACCTGGAGGTTACCCAGAAGAAGGAAAGTAAGTTTGGTATAAGTAATTATGGTTAATTGCAGTTTGGCATACATATAATTACGATGAATATATAT
>APFE031268139.1:16720-104721 GCA_000404065.3 Pinus taeda
ATAGTGATGTGAACTAATATGTTATGATCTTGCAGGCATATTAATGTGGAAAATATGCTAACTGATGTATTGTATGTAGAGAGACTGCAAGAAGCAGGTGTTCGACAAGAACACAAAGGCTTGAAAGAATGCAAGCAAAGAACATGCATTCTTCAGATAAAATAAATGATCAGCAATAGCTACTTTAATAATATTAAGTAACAGATCATGATATTTATCATAGTTAAACTTTTGCATCTATAAATTCTCATAAATGGTTTCAAAAAAATGTTACAGGTAGCTATGAAAGGAGAGTACTCCTTGAAACTGATGTATCTATGAAAGGAGAGGTGCAGGGAGCACTCCTTGTGAACAATGTACATTAGAAAAATTGCATCAGATGGTAGAGCCATGAGAGATATTAATTTAGAAACCAGCTACCTGAGAACAAGAACATGAGGTAGTGATACACTGAGGACGGTGTAAAATTTAAGGGGGGGAGTATATAACACCCCTCCCTTGTGTACTAAATCATTGTAAACCTAATCTAAGTTAAATCTAGGTGTGATATCTTCCCTTGTGTGTTAAATGCTTGTAAACCTAAGCTAAGGAAAGCTAGGTTTGATACCCTCCCTTGTGGGTTAAACTATTCTAAACCTAAGTTGAGGAAAGCTAGGTGATATGTAATATGAAAAGCAAATGTGTTATTAAATAAATTAATAAATTAAATCACTTGGAGGGTGGAACACTAAGAGAGAGGAGATGCTTGCCAAATCCCATGAGGAATGGGATAGATATGAATCTTTCATGATAAATCTTCTAGATGTGATTCTAGATAAGATTGGATGGATTGCAGATCCATCGGATGGATGGGAGATAAAGATCCAACAGACATAAAAGCTTTCTAGGAGATAAAGCAAAGCTTTTATGAGGAAAAGACTCATGGGAGATAAAGACGAGCTTTTATGGAAAATACCTAGGCAAATGCAAAAATCCATAAAAGCGGGATGCCACTAATGGTAACTAAATCATGAAAGAGGGTATTAAATACCCAATGCACTGATCAATTGAGGATAGTTGATCCTTGGCAAGGTGTTCGACTCGTGGGGAATCATAGGTGATTCATGGTTGATTTGTGGTGCTCCTCCCTCCAAGTGGTGTTTTAGTTGGCTTCATATGTGTGGAATGTACTGTATGGGTTCTTACCTTTATATGTTATTCTTCTACTGAAATGACTAAAGGAATTGTATGCAATTTTTATAGATTATCAATGTTAATGGATTTCACGAGATAATTTTATGGTTTCATGTGAAAGTAATGGCTTATTAATGAAGTCCATGTTAAAATTAGTAGAGGTATAAACTATGTGAATTTAATGTAATAATGGTTATATTGTTACTTTTTCCTATTGTGTTATGTGATGATGAACAACTATGCTTGAAATAGCAAACATATACATATTTTATAAGTCGTTACTATATAGCTTTCCTCATGGAGTGGGTGTAGTCGCTAAGACATACGTCAATATTTGTGAAATTTGAATAATGATAAAGGTAGGGTGTGGGCTTTAATGATTATGTTATGGTTTATATGAAGCCATTGTTCTGAGATGGTCATATGATTAATGGTTGAGATAGTAGTGGAATTCATCAATAGGTAATATCTCTATTGCATGTGAAATGATTAGGAAATAAGGATTCTAATTGTATAAGTTGTTGATCATCATTTCCAGTGAGGTTAAATTGTTCAGTTATGAATGTTGAAGTAGGGGTTGGTCAGAATAATTTAGGCAGTAGAATTATAAACACAAAGTATGGTCAAGTTGGCCACAGTAAACTTAAAATAACACTCTATGAATGTCTATGTTGATTCTCCAAGGAATGTTGTAAGTTGCATGCCTGATCTGTCATACATGCCCAGTGATTCTATCTTTCTTATAAGTTGTATAAATGGATCTAAGGGTTCCCTTCATGAATCCTATAAAACATAGAGGAATTTTATTACAATTATTATGTATATTCTAGGTTGTCTATTGGGTATAGGGACAAAAATAATACTTGTTGACACCAGGAGGAGAATATCACCTAATAGAATGGTAGATTCTTAGTCGTAAACAAATAATTTTTTTTAATTAATGGAGCTTAGTAGCTATTTTTCCAGGGTAGGCGCAAAGGGGTATGTTACAACTTGGATTGTTTTTTTTTTTGGAGCACTCAGTGCATTTGATGGAGGCTCAAGGATTTTACCCTTCACGTAATCGAAGACTTATTTCACTTCCATTTCAGCCAGGAAATGGGGTGAGGAACCCACTAAGAAATTTACCTTGTCTAACTGTCTTCAGTTATTTCTCTTTCACTCTAGCTTGGGCTTTGTCTTCACCTTAGCTCTGATACTATGTTAACTTTAGGTATGTTCTATGCTTAGAGAAATTTACTTCAATTTTCATATTAGCTCAATTTAAATATTAGAATTAGCAATCACATCAACATGATAGTAAAGTGCAAATAGAACATAAACATAAACAACAGAAGACAAGCCAAGACAAGAGGACACAAGATGTGGCACTAGCCAGGGACAAACCCCAATGTGGGGAAACCCTTGATCAATTCTTCTTATATTCTTCAATAGTTCAATAGAGAGAGAGAGATAGTACAAATACATTGGAAGTCAATACTTGACTTTCCAAAATAGGAGATTAGACATCAGAGATCTTCACCATGAAGATGACACAATATACCTGGTGACAAGGACTAAAGATATGCAGTAGATGATAGGTCTAGAACAACTCAACCAATTGCCCCAAAATACTTAAGATTTCCTTCCATAAGATTATCCTTCCTTTGTTGCAACTTGTATATGCTAAAAGGACTGAAGCATATCTTGGAAAACCTTATTACTAGTTAGGGCACAAACTCATTGTGCTACAACACCCCGCATTTCACCTATAGACAGTGGCTAGCCTTCATACAATCCTCCAATGAAATGTTGCATTATAGGACTACTTACCTTATGAACGCAACTCCTAAAAGGGTCTCCAGCTGCTAGCTATGGCCTGTAGCCTAGCCCAGTACTAGACTGAAACTTTATCCCTTCAAACAGTGACCCAAGCAACTCTTAAACTACAGTCCATTTCTCCTCCTTTCAGCGACTTCTTATGCTCTTCAAATCGTGCTCAAGAACAACATTAACATACCCAAACAACCACGTTGTCACCTACAGCTACTTGGCATTAATACAGATCCTTCACGTTGTAGTATAACTACTTTGATACGGCTATGTCCAACCTTCTAACTGTTACTTAAGGTCCCTTTCAAGATGAGATTAGGTCTCTTCTAATTGCAGTTTAAGGCCTCCTTTAAGGGCCTCACAAATTGCGGCTAGGTGACTTGTGTAAGGCCTTTTTATGACAACAAATAGAATCCTTTCTAAACTGTGTATAAGACTCTTAATAACAGATTATGTCTCCTCCTGAAGCTGCGTATTAGGGTCTAATAGACTATAGATTTAGTCCTCTCAGAACAATAGATAGAAGTCTCTTATTTAGCTGCATTTAGGGTTGCTCCTTACAGCGGATTAGGGTCTCTTCTAGACTTGCGGCTAGGGCACTTTAGGATTGTGGCTAGGGCATGATCTCTATGGATAGATTTCCTTCATTTGACTACGGCGAGGGAAACATTACTTGGACAATGTATAAGTCTCCTTCATAGATTTGATTAGGGCTCATTAGGGCAGTGTATAAGACTCCCCCATGGTAGCGTATAAGACTTCTCCATGACTGCGTCTAGATCTCATTAGGACAATGCATAAGGCACTCCCTCTAAATCTCTCTTTCACCAAAAACCAAACCAATGAAGAGAGACATCACAAGAGGTGTGTGTGTAAAATGACCTGAAGTCCTCTTCTATTTATAATAAAACATCGAGGACAAGTGGGGGTAATTTTGGTTGCTAATCGACATTGACGAATTGTCACATAACACAAATAAATTCATATCTCCATGAATACATGTCGTAATCAGATGATCTTTAGATCAATCCTATACCTATCAATGAGAGGAATCCAAGAAAAATATTAGCTCTCATAAATAAGAAGACCCACATGGAGTTTGGCCCTAGTTTCCAATTTTAACACACTCAGACTTGCTCTTACAAAGAAATGATTATGCTATGAAAAACAAGAAAGATTCTAATTGAATGAATTCTAGAATTTTTAATTTCAAATCTACAAGACAGAGTTTTAAGTACAAAATGATGTTAGATTTCACACAACAAATTTCTCGATGAAATTCACACTTTGAATGTAAATCCTATGATCTAGATAAGCTAAAGGAGTTGTTTCCAGTTGTGGTGGGCCCTTGCCACTCCCGGAGCAAGCCTAAACTAACTCAATAAAAATGAAATTCAAAACATAGTTATAATACTTGCAAAGAATTTAGAGATGAAGCAAAATTCAATTAAGATGCAATTATTATTGCAACGGAGCTTCAATCCATCCTTTATTCCTTCTCTGCTTCTATTCCTTTTACAAAATTCAAAATCTTACAATACAAACCATGGCTGAAACATTTATAAGATTTACGAGGCAAATTAGTCATTTTCCTCAATATTGAAAATTGAACAATTTTAACAAATTGACCCCAAAGATATTGGCATATCTTTCTAACCATGGCAAATTTTGGAAAATTGTCTAGAGGGAACCTAAATTGTTATATTGTCAACAAAAAATATCTTTTATTTGTCTCATTTAAATCCAGATCCTCGGAAATTGTGTCCAAATTTGGCTCTTTGGATCTTTTTGCAAGATTCTAGAACTCTGGAAAAGCAGTCATTTGTTATAAAACTGTCTCCAAGACCCACTTATATATTTTATAAAAAATAGAATCTAGCGAAATGGTTATGGATATGGATAATTGGTTATATGTTTCACAAACCCATTTTCCCAGATTTTCTAGATTCAACTCTAGATGCACAAAAATCGATGTCAAACTTGGCAGTTTGGAAATTGTGCACATTTTGAGCAGATTTGTTAATTAGCTCCTAGGGACCCACATGTGCGACCTGGTTGCAATCCAACACATGGGAAGGTATTAAAATATTATTTTGGATAATAACCTCCCTCTTTTTTCCCTGGAAGCATGCCAAAATGTCGAAACCCTAAATTAGATATTCCCGTATACTTGTACCAACTAGTTCAACTAACTTGTGAAGAATTTTGGCAATGGAACCTTGTGACAAATGAATTTAGAAAATTTGTCATTACTAAATCATCTTTAATCATAGAAGAGTTAAGAAAACTAATGATAACCAACCATAGAGTGTAAGATATGTATTTGGCGGCAAGTTATGGAATTATGGTATGAAATGGGTTAAAAGTGCATGAATATCGGTTATGAATGGTGGTATTTAATGATGAAAACATGAGCATATTTAAGGCCCAACATACCCCCATACCTGAGGATTTTCATTTCCTCATGAAAATAAGGGTTTTGCTCATATATAGATTTTATGGCATCATGGCTTTGGGCAAGCTTGGTTTTTGTGGAGCAACATTGCATGAAGATTTTTTTGGAGCAACACCATTCTTATTTGAATTCCATATATTTGATTTTGAGAGCAATACAAAATTAAGAATAAAAAATATATGAGGTAGGAGGAAATGATAAATGAGATGATAGGTGGCAATGGAACTGGTGGATGAGATGAGGTGGTGATGGAGATGGTAAAATAGGTGCTTGGATACTTGGTTTTTGTGAGGTCAATGCTTATGGATGATTCCTTTATGAAAGGAAGCAATCAATTCATCCTCCATTGGATACATTCAACTGACAATATATGTGAATGTAGGAGGGGAAGGTACTATAGTTACTGCTTTGTTTATATGAACCAATATACCTTTCTTTTCATGATTATGACCTTATTAGAGTAGTATGCATTCGATTATGAATGAGGAGTTTGCAAATGGAGGGTATATTTATAAAAAATATGGAATATGTGGTGGTTAATCATCAAATATTTCTTAAATCTCTAATGAATTAAATAATCTTAAGCCAAATTACTTCAAGTTTACCTTTACCATGATGATAGTTGCAGGCTGAAGTAGAGGATAGAATTGTTGGAGTTGATGTGACTATTGATATGACCTAATGAAGAAGGTGTAAGGCTGAACTAAAGAGTATAAGGATGAACTGAAGGTCCCCTTCTCCCCCATGCCTGAGGAGTTGTATGTCCCCAAACACTGAGGAAAGGCAACTGCTGCTGCAAATGGCAATGTAAATGATGATACAAAGAATCAAACTATTGCAAATCTAAGTTGATATCACAAAATTGTATAGTCTTCAACCGCTACACACTCATGAGAAATATTGTATATGCGAATAAATGATTTTGATGTTGAACATAAGAAAGAATAATTGGATTATTGACCATTGAGGAGATCATTAACCGATGCGAGATATCCCACCTTTGATGTTAATGGGAATCAAAGCACTAGATACATTCTACTAGCCATGAATGGATTTGTCGAAGTCGATTGGATTGCACAATTCATACACTAAGAAAAATTGATGTATTTCCTTAGTATCCGATAAGGTGACCTGCCATTAAGGCATGCAGGCTCCTAGGTACCTTATCTAACCCTAACCCTAATCCCGGATAATGTGTTGATGTCGATGGGATAAGGCTTGTCGGCAGGTGGGCCTTAAGGAATACCACATCAAGTTACCTTGACCTCCAATTACGTGGTTTTCAAGCAAAGTCCCTGTCCAGTTCCGTTAGACAAGATTGTTTTCACAAAAGGACTTATTTTTCTCTTTACTATTTTCATTTATTTATTTACAATACTAAATTTCCTACTACATTGAATAAATGGTGTCCTCCTTCAAGTGAAAGAGAACTTTGAGTGAAGCCATGTGCGGATTAGGTACAAGGATATATTCATGCTCAAATTTAACATATAAGAGTTAGAATGTACAAGAGCATGGGAAATCAACGGCTTTGAAAGACTTGATACAAAGAGCATTTGAAGATGAGAGTAGTACTTTGACTAGATTGTGATCTAGAACCAATGCTTGATGTAATATTTGTGGTATTGCCTCATTTCTTCATTTGGACCACTCTGAAATTCCTCCTAGGTCATGCCAGGAAAACTTGGATAATTGGTCTTTGGAATGCAGACAAGGCTTGTTCCTGGGTATGGTGAATGTTCTTCGATCTCAGGTTCAGCTGGATGCTACCCATCAGATTTGGTACATGATTTTTCAATCTCCTTGGTAGATAGGTAAGATAGGTAGCAGGAATCAAGGGAGATTTCAAAATCCTCCTCTAGCTGTGGAGAGATAGATAATTTCTTGAATGTGGTGAAAATGAACTCTCCCTGAGAGGCAAATATCCTAGCTACTGGTAGATAGGTAAGCTAGGTAACAGGAATCAAGGGAGATTTCGAAATCCTCCTCTAGCTGTGGAGAGATAGATAATTTCTTGAATGTGGTGAAGATGAACTCTCCCTGAGAGGCAAATATCCCAGCTACTGCTAGGATTTGAGAAAGTACTTCGAGGGACATTCTTCAAGCTCTCAATCATTCTTTGAATTTCTCCTTCTGTTTTATGATCCCTGTCTCGCAACATGGATTAGTAAAAAGGGGTTCTTACAACACCCTAAAAATGTTTTATCTTTAAAGAGCTTTGAAGTTTTAACCTAAATGAACTAAAGACTACTATCTACAATAAAATTCACCAAACTTGCTTATTTGGACAGCCAAACTTTGGAGCAACCCCATAACAGTGGATGTGGCTCTTCACTCATGTCTTACCATACACTCTCTGCCCTCTTATTTACCTGCAACTAAGATCACACAAAAACTTGTGAAATAAATTAAGCTCTAATCCCTTTAGCACCTCCCCAGTAACGACACCAAGAATGTTGGGGAAATTATATGTGTTATAATTCCAACATTAAATTATCAATCCAAGACTCGTAAGCTTCAAGGCACAAGCGTAGGTAATGCAGGATCAGAGCATCTAACCTGAATTAGAGTGCGAAATAAATTTATTGATTTACTGCTATAAAAGAACACCATTTACTGCTATAAAAGAAATTATTAAAAGAACACACCATACACTTGCTAAAAAAGAACACCTATGATAGCAATTCTAACTTGAGAGATCTATTAAAAGAAACTCATTGCAACTTAATCTATGAAAAAGCTTCAACTCAAGACTCCTAATCTAAATGAAATAAATCATTCGAAAGAAAGTTCACTCTTCATAATCAGGAACTCATAATTTAAATTCAAAAGTAAATGAAAGCCAAATCAATCTGCATTAAACTAATATCTCTAGTTGCGCAATTGAATTCATGCTCGAACTTCCTCTTACAAAGAAATGATTGTGCTATGAAAAACAAGAAATGTTCTAATTTAATGAGTTCTATAATTTTTAATTTCAAATCTACAAGATATAGTTTTAAGTACAAAATGATGCTAGATTTCACACAACAAATTTCTCGATGAAATTCACACTTTGAATGTAAATCCTATGATCTAGATAAGCTAAAGGAGTTGTTTCCAGTTGTGGTGATCCCTTGCCACTCCTAGAGCAAGCCTAAACTAACTCAATAAAATAAAATTCAAAACATGGTCATAATATTACAAAGAAATTAGAGATGAAGCAAAATTCAATTAAGATGCAATTATTATTACAACAAAGTTTCAATCCATCCTTTATTCCTTCCCTGCTTCTATTCCTTTTAAAAAATTCAAAATCTTACAATACAAACCATGGTTGAAACATTTATAATATTTACAAGGCGAATTAGTTATTTTCCTCAATATGGAAAATTGAACAATTTTAACAAACTGACCCCAAAGATATTGGCATATCTACCCGACCATGGTGAATTTTGGAAAAATGTTTGGAGAGAACCTAACTTGTTATATTTTCAACAAAAAAAATCCTCCATCTCCTCAAAAATCATGCCCAAAGTTGGTTGTCTAGCTCTTTTTGCAAGATTCTAGAACTTTGGAAAAACAATCATTTTTTATAAAACTGCCTCCAAGACCCACTTATAACTTTTAGAAAAATTTTAATCCAGTGAAACGGTTTTGGAAATAGATAATTGGTAATATGGTTAAAAAACTTTGTTGCTCATATTTTCCAGATTCACCTCCAGATACACAAAAATTGAGGTCAAACTTGGCAGTTTGGAAACTATGCACATTTTTAGCAGATTTGTTAATTAGCTCCTAGGGACCCAACTGTACGACCTGGTTGCAATCCAACACATGGGAAGGTATTAAAATATTATTTTGGACAATAAAATCCCCCATTTTTCCCGGAATCACGTCGAAATTTCGAAACCCCAAATTGGATATTCCCGTATTCTACTTGTACCAACTAGTTCAACTAACATGTGAAGAATTTTAACGATGGAACCCTCTGACAAATGAACTTAGAAAAACCGTCATTAGTAAATCATGGAAAAATCATCTTTAGTCATAGAAGAGTCAATAAAACTAATGATAACCAACCATAGAGTGTAAGATATGTATTAGGCGGAAAGTTATGGAATTATGGTACGAAATGGGTTAAAAGTACATGAATATAGGTTATGAATGGTGGTATTGAATGATGAAAACATGGGCATATTTAAGACCCAAAAATATGACTATTATGTTGGTTTTAAGGTAGAGATATGCCTTGGTTTTTAGACCTTACGATGTGATGAAACCTTGTCGAGGGATGGAATGCCCAAGATGGGGGTGCCAGTGAAACTTGGAAGGTGTGTGACTTCACGGAAGGGGTGACCAAATTTCCCGAGGGACTGTGTAGCAAAGAAGGGAAGGTCAGGGATATGTTTATTTTGGTCATTAGCATTGTGTTGTAGCGGCTACACCCACCCTCCAAAATTTTGCATTCACTTTGTTTTAGAGCCTCCCTCCTTGAAATCATCGTAGTTATCTTGCATTGCTCAAGTACTTGTGTTTATTTGAGCTCATCTGTCATTTCATGTCTTGTGTTCAACTCACTTGTCCCAACGGTCAACCACAAGAACACCCAACACTTGGTTCATATCCGATTGATCAGCTGCTGGGAAAAATTGCACAAACTTGGAGGACAGCAGTTCTTCCCCTCCAAAAATGCACAAAGCATCCCAGCAGCTGCCCTGCACTTAGAAAATGCACAAAGCAGGCCAGACATCCTTTCTCTGGAAATTTCATAGAGCAAGCCATCTGGCATTTCTTTACAGAAATGTGCAGTTTTAGCTTGTTGTATTGCCATCCAAAATTGTGTGAACACCAACCCAACTGCACTGCTCTCTAGAAATGTGCAAAGTAGCCTAGGCCAGCTACACTATTCTTCAGAATTGCGCAGAACTAGCCAACTGTACTACTCTTTTTAAATACATAGAGTAGTGCAGTATCATTACTCTGAAAAATTGTGAAAAGTTGGCCAGCCAGCTAGGGCCTCTCAGTCCAGAAACAATGCAGATGTTTTCCCTTAGTGACTGCCCGTCGCATGTGCCAGCAAGTTGTCAAGCTCCATCCAAAACTGTGCAAAACTTCCTTGCATGTTAGGCATATTTTCCCGAAAAATAAAAAAGAAAAAATCGAAAAAATAACTGTTACGCAACAATTTGTCACCGTTGGTCACCGTCCTTGTTACCCCTGCTTTCGCACACTGGAGGACACATTTATGGACTTGTGACCAGTGACACAACTTAAAAACACTTGCATTGGATTCTCCTAAGTATGAACTTCAAAATCCCTGAAGACACCTTTTGAAGATTAGCCCTAAAAAATGCTCTTTTTCCATTAGCGCAGGTCCACAATGTCTAACCCGTGCCAATGGCTCAGTTCCTCCAAAGAGGGCGTGCCCATGGACACTCTATCACAGAACAAAGCCCGCGCCACCCAAAATTGGTCATGATTTTTGGCCAGCGCGCACTTAAGTGTTTTTTCCTCCATTGCTCATGCAGTTCTCTGGGGAAAAATCCCATGGAAGTGGTCGAGTGTCGTCTTTTTTATCCATGACAACCCAGTTCAAAGGCTATTCTGGGACAATGCCAAATCTTCAGTAGGTGTCTGGATACAATGCATACTTCCTCCTCCTCCATCTATAAATGATTTTCACCCTGCATTGAACCAACTAGTTTTTGGTGAGAGCGAAGGTGAGCTAAGATTATGCTAGATTGATAGTGAGAATTGAGAGCTATAGAGGAGTTATGGTGCCAAAATATTGAGAGAGGAGGTCAGTTTGCAAGGCATGTTTAGCTGCTGACCCAGTCGGAGGAGATTTCAACGTCAGACCTCTTTGGTTGTAATCCTTCTCTTCTTTTATTGAATAATGAACGACTATCATTATGGTTCCACTCACGTGTCTTCTGATGATATCTGAGTTATATCTTGTCTGACCGATATATAATTGCATGTACTGGATTTTACGCTTGTGTTGGATTGTTCTTTGTTTGTGCAGGTGTCCGTACGTGGAGCGTAAGGATAGTGACCAGCCAAAGCTAAAGGACAGGAGCGGCGTGTCTTCTACAACAAATAGCGTTGGATTCCAGGTAGATCATTCTGATTGATCTTTAAATTATGCAACTAGGAACCTGCGTGTAGCGTGTGTGATTGTTTCTAGACCCGTGTTGGTCTAGTGGGATCGCCTCTGTCCGCAGAGGGGATTTACCAGTTCAACAATCAGCTACCAACAACTTTGGAGAAGCTAAATATTTCCAAGCCAAGAATGATATAATACTTGCAGAGGATCCTTGATCCACTATACATCGATAGACATTTGCAGAACTAACTCTAACCCTTATTTGAAAAGGTACAACAAAAGAAATATGAGACTCAACAAGATTATCCCAATCAAAGGAGACACTAATAAAATGTGGAGGGGATATACTCGAAGAGACCAACATGCACCCTAGTACAAAAGACTTTGAACTATAAAAAAATAAGAATATGTTGATAAGAACTTCACCCAAAAAAAGAGAAGTGGGATTGACCAAATATTGCACCAAATCAACCACTTCATCAACAAATGGTTGAATAGATTACTGAGAAGCCATAACATGTTTAGGAGTATAAGAACCTTTAGACTCCAACCACGACCTTTGTATGATCTGAAATGATCATATGTTAAACTAAAGTAGAATTTATTAATACAAACAATGAGCTGAATGTTAACTTAAAGTGCTTAAACCGTGAGAACTGCTTGAGAAGAAAGACTTTACAACAGATGATAAACATAAACAACATGTAAAATAGAAATGAAAACAACAAATACACAACAATACCAGACAACAAGATTGATTACAGAGTTCATCCCTGATGGACTACGTCTCTGGGTCCGCTTTCAAGATGGGAAACCACTTTA
Organism: Pinus taeda; assembly: GCA_000404065.3. NCBI lineage: Eukaryota > Viridiplantae > Streptophyta > Pinopsida > Pinales > Pinaceae > Pinus > Pinus taeda. Next base: position 29,071 of record APFE031268139.1, read on the forward strand.
TTAGGATTGAATCTGAGGAGGTCAATTACACAGAAAATTGACTAGACTGAATGTGCATTCAATCACTTCTGGTCATTGTCATAAGGAATCTCTCTGAACTAGCTTTCCAATGCCTATCATGGTTCCCAATTCTAACTCTAGATGCTCCTGTTACACTGAAAACAAAAACAACCTATATCCTCCAGAATCTGCACATAAAACTCAAAACCACACTCCTTGATCTTCAATGAGAAAAACTAGTTTTATAGCCCTGTAGGTGCATTCTAACTCCTTAGGTTGAGTTAAAGATGTATAAGCTGAAATTAGGGTTTGTTTACCTTGGTATTGTCATGAAATGACACCTTAGGATAAACTTACATGGTGGTTTTAATTAAATATCCAAAATTCAATGAAAAAAACCAAAAAATAAACCTCACAACAACAACAATCTACTGGCAGTCAGGTTGACTATGTGAAGGTTGGATGGATCATGTGAATGGTGGGGTCAAACCGTAAGCTGCCACATATAGGTTAGGCCCCTTTGTTCTATCTAATAGTTAACCACTTTCCATGTGAACATAACTTCTCCTAACGGTTTTGGTAACGCGTTTACCTGGCAGTTCCCCTTATCTGTTCACATGCTGTAGTTTTCCAAAGACCCCAACGATTATGCTAACATTTCCACTGTGATCTACCAACAGTGACTGGGTGGTGTTAACTTCTAACCCGGTCAACTTTCCACCGTAGCCATTACTCCCTTATTCATTCACATGAACATGATTCCAACGCGGCTAACCGCTGCAGTTTGGGGATTGATATATATGTATATTGCAATGTTTATGGTTTATTACGTAGGTTTGCAATGAACATTGCTCAAAAGGGTTATTATATGGTTTTCCAATGTTTTCTTTTAATATGGTTTGTTTGTAATAGTTCGAGAGGGTTAGGAATTTAGGGTTATGGTTTCTTAAATGAATTTTTAGTACATGGGTTTAGGTTTAATTTAGGGTTTTAGGTGTTAGGTCTTGAATTACATGTTTTTCACGATATCTTTTTAGGGCTAGGTTTTAGTCATAAAGTTTTAGCCTTTACATAAAAAAAACCCATTTACAGCTAATTGTCACAAAGTGACATTCAAACCCACATGACAACAAACCCTTTTTGACAACTAAACTTTGCAAGGCAAATGAACAACCCACGTCAACAACCATATCTTGGTAGAACTGACGACAACCAACATGTTGACAACCAAATCCTGGCGGAACTGACAATAACCACTTGTTGACAACCAGGTACAAAACCATATCAACTATTGACACCAGTGGCAAACTAAAACCAACACCGTACAACCTGAACCATAAATATCACTGTCGAAGCTAAAGACACTGGCCAATGAATGCTGACGATAAAATTGAACCTGTGCAACCGATCTAACAAGATCCTCCTAGACCATTGTACCACTAAAATATTTGGGCACAAATGAGTAATATGATCTCACATACATAGCCTACAAGCAAACTTAGTCTTAAATATTTTGCACCTAGGTATCTTATCAACATTAGTAATCCAAACATGACTAGTGTTATAGCTAAATCTACAAGGAGATGTTTCTTGTGTCAAAAACAGATCATGAGATAAAGCAGAATATAATCAATGGGACAAAATACAATTCCAGACCCAAATGCCCAATCATGCAACAAACAATCGGATCTATGCTATAAATATGAGAGACCATGCTTGGAATCCTCACATGTTGGGGAAGGTTTTTAAGTTCGATGTAGATCTTGTGCTCCAATCGAGAAATCCAACTAGTCCACAACAGATATCTATCCCTGCACATAGTCACGAAAACACAAAGATGATATGTGTTCTTCCTTGCAAGATCATTAAATCAAACGAAATATATATCAATATATAACATGTTGAAAAGAAACTGATATAATGAAGGGAACACATATTTCCATTAATTATAAAAGAAACAATACAATGATGGTGTTTCACCTCCAAGTCTCTTCTCCATAATATGGCAGATTTTCCCCACTATATCCAAGAAGTTAGAATGAAGAATAGTAGGCTACTGAACAAGGACCTCATAAGCTCATAGAAGCATAATCCCTAGATTAGAATCTCGACACTAGCTCTCTAAAACTCCAAAACCAGCTGACCCTCTTAGATGGTCTAGTATAAATAGGTAGAAGAGAGGTCCTAGGAGAATGTATCTAGATGCTCAGGAAAAAGAGAAGTCATAAAAACTTCTAAGAGATAAGTCCCGGCCAGCTCGAATAGATGAGGAGTCGAGCTGATCCCCTAAGGACTAAGGCATTGTAGAAGAAATCCATGATCATTGGTCACTCCCATAGAGTGGGCCTCAGAGCGAATTTGGGTCTACCGTCACTCCCATAGGCTTCTTTGTAAGTGACTTTGGGTCAATAGTCACTCCCATAGGCTTTTGTGTAAGCAACTTTGGGTCAAATTGGTAGAAAAAGAGTAATGAGTGTGGAAAAAGTCATTCAAACTCAAGTACTAAGAGTTAGTGACCTAGAGGGGTAAAATAGGATGATAAAATATGCCCCCTAATGTATGAGGTCAGGAGAGAAGTTGAGGGCCTAAATACATTATGATAAAACTCAAAGGTCTAGATGGGAGTGAAGAAACAAAACTAGGATTGTGGATCAGACAACTTTGGAGTAGAAGTCTCATCTATGTTGGTAACATCATTGAGATGGGCATATCCATTCTCGGTCATAGGAAAACACGGAACATGGCCACCATAAAATACACTGCAGATCCATGAAATGAAGTGTTAGAACATGGCCATGAAAGACATACACAGTGGATCGATGTGACTCGATAGATAGAGCATAGCCACTAAGAAATTCACTAATGGATCTATGTCACTGTATACATTAGTAGGACTATGGGCACTTGATAGACAGAGAAGTGTCTCAATATGGCCCTCAAAGTACATATAACTCCAACGTAGCCTAGGAAGGATGTCATATATGAGTGGGATGTCCCTAACCTAGGGTCTTCAACATAAACCCAATGGCACGAATCTACACCATGTGAATAGATGAAATGAAGTCAAGGATGGTAAAAACCACTTGATTACCAGCCAATGAGGTAGACTAGTAATAGACATGAGGGAATCCACCAATAAGGAAAATGGACCCCAAGGTACCTATTATAGTCCACTAAGTGTGAATAAATGAGGTGATGTCGAACACCAGTGAACTCGATCAATCAGGAGCCAATGATGTAAACCATATGTGTACTACGAGGAAGCCTACCACTGAGAACTGCAAGCTCCAAGGTACTACTAGTTCCTAGATCAAGCTCTTGGATAATGAGTTGAAGTCTGTTAGTGTGAAAATTCTTGGAAGGTGGACCAAAAATCCTCAATTCACTAGGTGACAAGTGACCCTAACAACAATTTGACGGCTGATGTCATTCTAGATCTACAATACAAATGGGAAATTTGTAGTAAAAGGAAACAAGATCCCCAAAAAATAGCAGCAAAATAATGTATCCAGAATAATAACCCAATTGAAAAGTGTTGGGATGGGGTCCCCTAGGTCAGTTTTGGGGCAAAAGCCCAAGTTTTGATGTAAAAATATGTAAAGTTTACTCAAATTATGGACACGGAGCATGGAGTTAGTTAAGTGTCAAAAAGGGTTTTACCCTCATTCATGTAAACTTGAGTCGGTTTTTGAAGATATACCAATGGTCCGCAGAGCATGGGATTTCATAAATAGGTGTGTCTTAGGGAATCTAAAGTGGATCTATGTTTTTTCTATGGGTACAAATGAGGAAGTCTAGCGCAGAGAAGTAAGCCTTAGAGGATAAAAAGGCCTTGTAGTTGAGTGCGTAGAGGCATAGAGTAGTGTCCACAGCTGAGTGCATGGACCCTTGCAACTGAGTGTGAAGGGAAGTATTGATTCTGTAAACCTATACTGAAGATCCATAAAGAATATTGTTGCATAAATTCTTGTGTTTTATCTCTTTACTTCTGCTATGTATGATTGTGATATATGGTGTGATGAAATGTTGTCTTTATAAAATAATGATGCATTTATCTGCAAATTTACTTGATCTGTCTTATTATACGAATGTAATTAATGTTAAGTGACTACATGAAGATCATAACACTTTCTGTTAAAGTTATTGTTCAGCCTTGGTATTGCAACAATAATGTTGCAACTCCCAAGGCTACCGACTTTAATTATCAACCCGGGGTTCATACAAACTTAAGAGGTATTAGCACTATATGTGCAGCATACATTGTGTCCTTCCTTTATTGTCATGATGTAATGGAGTGCATGTGATGATGTCAAATCCTAAACTAATTGTAGAAAATGAAATGTTCGAAATGGAACCTTAACCTATTGCAAGAAACAAAGTACAAGGAAAGAAACCTATTCTAATTGCATAAAGATCATGAACTAAATGTAAAAGAAACCTAGCTTAACCCTATTTATCACATGAGATGATTTAAACTAACTAAGCATGAAATTTGATCTAGAGAGTACTAACTGTTGTGTGCATGTGTAAATATAAAAGAACCCATTTTTTAAAATATTTTTGCTTTATAAATGAAAATGCTAATCTCTCCTTGATCTTTGGTAGGGGAGATAGGTGTGGAGCAAGAGGGGTACAATGATTTTGATGGCTTGGAGGTCAAGTAGGGGCCTAATCCTACCTTCAATGATGATTTTTCTCAATTCAGGCTCAAAACAAATCACTACAGGATTTCCTACAGGATGTAGTAGTTCTTCTACATGATCTCCTAGTTCTCCTACAGGATCCCCTGATTTACTTCAGGATGTTACAAATTTATTATATGAAATTATAATTCATCGAATAACCAAGTAAACCAAATAAAAATTGGATGGGACAAATTTTTTTATTGACTAGGATGTCTTAGGTCCAGATTCCAAGTGGAATCACTCAAAAATACCTTTGTGAACCCATGCTAAAAAAATAACACAAAATTACTAGTCGAAAATCTATAAATTCGAGAACTAGTGAGCTAGTAAATCTATAAAATGCCTAACCTAATCAAGTGCAAATGTAGTAGGGTAATTTTGTTATGAACTAGAATGTTTTTGTGATCTAATGCAAGTGGAACCAACTCAATTGAAGCTCACTATCATGCTCTGAAAAATAGCAGAATTTTACTATTCGTTGCCACAAAGGAGTTCAAGAAATCTAGATTTGGGAATAAGAAAGCTAATCGAAGTAGCTCAATGATTACTATGACCTTCCAAAGCTTTTACAAGGATCAAATTATTCTTTTGATCCTGTCATTAATACTAAATACAGAAATAGCAAGAAATAAAAACAAGAGATGCATGTGAAGAAGAAGTGAAAAGAAGGAAAGAAAATGATACGAAAGGGCTCTAAGGCTCCTAGGATGGCCAAGCCCAAGGAAACTCAGAGACCTATGGAAGAGAAAAATATTTAGAAGCTGAACATAACAACAATCTTAATTATTTTCATCAATACAACTACATCCCTACAAGAAAATAGAATGGAGCTGCAACAATACGAGTTCTCTCCACAAGAAGACTAATGAAAATCTATCTAGAGGAAAATTTACTTGGTATTTATACAAAATGATTAGGAATTATTCTCTGTGAATGGAGGAAGCTTTCCCCACCAAAATCCCTTGATTAGTGGATTTGTTTCCCAATACTAGGAATCTGCATTAAATGACAGGGAACACATTCCTAGATTTTCTCAATCATTGGAGTTCCACAATTTGTGTCATAATTCCATAATATCTTGTTGATTTATTATTTAATAGTGATCCTTCTATAGTGGGAATCAAGTCCTTAAATTATCTCCTCCTCCAAATCTTCATAATCTTCCCAATATTCTCATAATATTCCACAAAAATAAATAATATTAGGCACAAATATGGAATTATTCATAAACCTTCCCAATGAATATATTAAAGTTAAAAGTACAGTATCTAATGAAAAAAGAGAGGTTTAATGTGCTGAATGATTGTCATAGGTCTTAATTTATGTTTAATTTAGAGGCGTGGGCCTTAATTTATGTCTAATTTAGAGGCCCATCATACCCCCTGTTGAAAGTGTTGATCATCCTTTGAGCAACTTAGTGATCTTATTGTACCTCATTCATGGCCTTGGCGGCCTCTCTCTTGTTCATTAAGAATCTTGGCTATAAGTTATGCAAGGACAAGCCCAAAAACATATGTGTACAAAAAAAACATTTTTTCTTGAGACCATTAGGTTGTCTTCTTCTTTTCTTTTATGGCCTATATGGTTGCCTAATGGCCTTGGAGTTGTCTATTTTGATTAGGTCTCTCTTATGCACTATCATTTTGGGTTTTAGTACAATTTTATCTTTCTTCCTTATTGTAGTAGCATTCTTCCTTCCTGTAGTAGTCATTCCTTCTCTCTTTAGAGTCTTCTAACTATATGGGAGTGATGAGAAATGATGTAGGTTTGTGAAAATGGAGAGGATGCTCTGTTTGTTTTTTCAAGAAATTTTCAGGGTGAGATAGGGTTTGTTCTTGGAATTATGAAATGGGATGGATGAATGATGGATAGATAGTGAATATGAAGTGGATGGAGGGATTGTAGTGTTGTGGTGATTTGACCTTTACAAAAATTTCTTCTTTTAATAGCTATCCTCATTCCTTGAAATCATCACCCTTCATAATTTGACTTTTCAACATTGCATGGGTGAAAGAGTGAGCTGCAATTAACTAGTTGAAGGCGGTTGAGACTGCTGACCCATCCTTAGCTTATAAAACCTCATCTCTCATGCATTGACAAAAAATTTCTAACTATAATATGCTCAAGAGAATAGGTCAAGAATATTGCATACATATACCTACCTGATGGTTGTTGGAGAGACATTCATGTTGCTGCTGAGTTCATGTTGTCGTGCTTCTCATGACTCAGGTACATCTTCTTGACTACCTTTTTCTTTTTTGTTGATCATATTTTTCTGATGGGTTGTCTTCTTGTTGATGTGTAGGTGATGGCTTCCTCTGTTGTTGTTGAGCTCGGGAGGAGTTTCATTGGGCCTATAGTTATGCTTCTCCTCTTTCAATCATGGTGTTGAAGGTTAGGTCTAGAGCCTGTTGTTACTTCCAAATAGGCTATTGTAGCTGCCCTCTTTTTTTGAATGTTTGTGTCCTTTCTCTGTTGGATGGTAAATGGGTATTGGAATGAGTGGAAGTTGTGGCCATAGAGTGACATTGTCATTATGGGTGTTGGCTGATATGTGGTGAAGTTAATGTCCTTTTTTCCTATCTTCAAATAGGCTTGCATCATAATTTTTCGATCGGACTACCTTTCTTGTATATTTTCCGAACTTCCTATAGTACTACATGAAACTTCTATAGTAATTCAGGATAACCTCTTATAGCAGACTTGTTTTTTTCATATCTCCCAAACAGTAGAACGAATTATCCTGAAACTTTCGAGCATGTTTCCATCATCATTATGCACGTCCCCATAAAACAAATTTGGTCAATGGATGCACGGATCTTGAGAAAAACTAAACATGGTTGAATGTGACGAAGGCCGATCTCCTGGAAACCATGCACTAGAATTTTCTGAAATTGCCTAGGCAAGTTACGATCATTCATATGCATCTCCCCATAAAACATATTTTTAAATGGATGCACAGATATCGAGAAAATAAAAAAATGGTTGTATGTGATGGAGGTTGATTTCTCAAAAACTGTGTGCTGAAATTTACTGAAATGGTTTGATAATGTTATCATCATCCATATGCATCTCCCCCTAAAACAGCTTCGCAAATGGGTGCATTGTTTTCAAGTTATGGCAAAAACAAATTTATGTTTTATGTATTTTTGTTTCCTGTAGTAAAACATAGCCTTCCTGTAGTGTTTTGGGACATCAAGGAAAATGAGTGGTAGAAGCTTGAGAATGATGAGTGGATGGTGGAAATAGATGAGGGTGATGGATTGGCATGGCCTTGGCCTTGTTGGAGCATTTTAGCAAAGGAGGAGAAAGTCAAAATTTGACTTCTTTTGACTAGGTTTGACCTATTTTTTATTTCTTTGGTGGAAAATTGTTCTTGTTCCTTGTAGATGTTGGAGAGCACCTACATTCATCAAAGGGATACACGGACAAAGGTTTTTTTTTTTTTTTTTCTAGGAGGTTTTCACATGAGATTTTTAATTTTCCCCTTATTTTTCATAAAAAAAAATTCTACCCTAACCTACTTGAAAAACAAAATCACTTTCATGTATAAGAAAAATTCCAATGGACCCATATGCACATCAATATGATAGATAAACTAATGTGTAGGCTTACAATATATGATTTGACGTGTACCTTAATTTGAGGGATCAAATTCTTTGACTTTGATGATATCAAGCACAATTGAAGAAGAGAGTATTGTTGCAACTTAGTGACTGTCTGGAACCATATTTCAATATAGCTATGAAGCCTTTGGTCCACTTGCTGATTGGGATCATCTTGGATGTCTTCTTCTACCATGACCTTCAAGTCTTCCTCTCTTTATTGATTTATCTCTTGAATACATGGAGGATTTGATGTTAACCATGAGGGAGCTTTCTCAATCTCTGATTTTGTTGTCTGTTCTTCATCAAATGCAACCCATGGTTCTTTGATATTCTCTTTTGAATCTTCTTTTTCTGAATGTTATCCTTCAATGGCATCAAGAGAATCAACTTTTTGTATTTTTCTTCCTGAGCTGAGATGAATACCATTGAGATCAAGAGGAGACATTTGGATGTTGTGTACCTCAGCATTATAGGTGGGCTGAGCAACTTCAATGTGTGGGTTTGGAAATGGTGGTATAGGTATTTGAGTGGGAGTAGATATTTGAGATGGATGTGATTGGGGTTGTGGTTGTGGTGGAGGTGGATGGTAGGAATTACATGGAGTTGGGCATGGAGGATATTGAGGAAAATATTGAGGACATTGTGGATGGCTCCCATTAGTTCCTTTCCAACCTTGTTACCAAGATTGGTTTTGGGGTTGATATGGCCAATGCTGCCAAGGAAAGGGTGTTACTTTGAAGTGGATATGCATAACCTTGAAATTTTTAATTAGGATCTTACATCATACTAGGTTGATTAGGCTTCCATGTTCCTCTTGGAGCTACATAACATAGCTACATTGGCAATTGACTTGCTCCATTGTCCTTTTGGTAAACTTCCTTCAACCTTGGTAAGGATGGACAATGTTTAACATCATGTGATTCTGCATGGACAACACAAATATCAACATCTTATTTTTCTTCATCTTGCATTATTAACATTTCTGCTTGTTTGGTTAGATTGCTAAGAATTTATGTTTTAAAATCATCAAACAAATTTCCAAGTTTAGCTTAAGTTACCGATCTTGATGCTAATTTACCTACTCTTGTCTTTCGCCTTGATATGTGTTTGCATGTTTCATAAATTTCTTCAAATGATAATTGGTATACATCACCTCTACTTGTAAGATCAAGGAGGTTAATCCATTCATCCCTAATTGTTCTAAGTAAGAGGGTTTTTAGTGTGTCAGATCCTAAATGATGTAGTTTTTCCCTCTTAACATTATACATAAACCTCTCTATTAGGTCCTCTAGACTCTCATCTTCCTTTTTATTAATTCTAAAAAAAAATTCTTTAAGATCATGATCTTTATATTTTTCGAGAAATATAATTTTCATATCATTCCATGATATTATTGAATTAGTCCCTAAACTCGTGAACCGTTTAAGAGGTCTATCCTTCAATGTTGCTGGAAACAATCTCAATTTTTGAGTTTTTAATAAGTAACCATAAGATATACTAACAATTTCAAATTCAAAGAGAAAGGTTTCCAGATCCTTTGACCTTAGACCATGAAATTTTGGAAGAAAAGATGGAGGGATGTTCTTCATGTGCACACTACAATCAATATCTTGAATGGGAAATCCGAGAGGATCTTCCTTATTGTCATCATCTCCCTCCATTTCTTCTACATTCTTTGCCATCTTCTTCTTCTACCTACAAAAGAGAATGGTGATGTGGCTCTAACTGCACAACGTGATCAAATGGGGGTGTGGGTTGGTGTTGGAGAGTTTTTTGTTTTTATGATTGAATGAAAACACTAATGCAATGCACTTTTTTTATTTTTGAAATGAAATATGCCTAATGCAATTATGTTTTGTTTTTGCGAAAATTAAAAATAAATGAATCAACTAGGGAAGAAAAAAATGCATACTTTGACACCTCCCCGGCAACGACGCCAAAAAGTGATGAGCCTCAATATTGTAAAAAGAATGCTGCAACTCCCAAGGCTACCAACTTTAATTATCAACCTGGGGTTCATACAAACTTAAGAGGTATCAACAGTAGATGTGCAGCATACAATGTGTCCTTCCTTCGCTGTCATGATGTAATGGAGTGCATGTATTGAATTCAAATCCTAAACTAATTTTAGAAAATGAAATGTTCAAAATGGAACCTTAACCTATTGCAAGAAAGAAAGTACAAGGAAAGAAACCTATTCTAATTGCATAAAGTTCATGAACTAAACGTAAAAGAAACCTAGCTTAACCCTATTTATCACATGTGATGATTTAAACTAACTGAGCATGAAATCTGATCTACAGAGTACAAACTATTGTGTGCATGTGTAGATATAAAAGAACTCATTTTTTAAATATTTTTTCTTTATAAATGCAAATGCTAATCTTTCCTTAATCTTTGGCAGGGGAGATAGGTGTGGAGTAAGGGGTACAATGATTTTGATGGCTTGGAGGTCAAGTAGGGCCTAATCCCAACTTCAATGATGATTTTTCTCAATTCAGGCTCAAAATAGACTGCTAGAAAATTTCCTACTCCTACTAGATCTCCTAGTTCTCCTACTGGATCCCCTGATTTACAACAGGACGTTACAAATTTACTATACGAAATTATAATTCATCGAATGACCAATAAAATCAAATCGAAATTGGATGGGAAATTTTTTTTTTTGACTAGGATGTCTTAGGTCCCCATTTCATGTGGAATCACTCAAAAATACCTTTGTGAACCCATGCTAAAAAATAGCAGAAAACTACTAGTCAAAAATCTAGAAATTCGAGAACTAGTGAGCTAGTAAATATATAAAATTCCTAACCTAATCAAGTGAAATACAGTGGGGTAATTTTTTTATGAACTAGAATGTTTTTTTGATCTAGTGAAATGTAACCAAATAGATTTGAGCTCATTAGCATGCTCTAAAAAATAGAAGAAATTTATTGTTCTTTGCCACAAAGGAGTTCCAGAAATCTAGATTTGGGAATAAGAAAGCTAATCCAAGTAGCTCAAAGATCACTATGAACTTCCAAATATCTTCCAAGGATGAAATGATTCTTGTGATCCTGTAAAAGAACTTACATAAACCATTTAACCCAATCCTACAACAGTAAATCATTAATACTAAAGGGAGAAATAGAAAGAAATAAAAACAAGAGATGCATGTGAATAAGAAGTGAAAAGAAGGAAAGAAAATCATACAAAAGGGATCTGAGGCTCCTAGGATGGCCAAGCCCAAGGAAACTTAGATACCTATGTAAGAGAACAAGATTTAGAAGCTGAACATGACACCAATCTTCATTACTTTCATCAATACGATTACATCCTTGTAAGAAAATATAATGGAGCTACAAAAATATGAGTTTTCTCCACATGAAGACTAATGAAAATCTATCTAAAGGAAAATTAGGCTTGGTACTTATACAAAATGATTAGGAATCATTCCCCATGAATGGAGGAAGATCCCCCCCCCAAAATCCCTTGATTAGTGGATCTGGTTCCCAATACTAGGAATCTGCATTAAATGGCAGGGAACACATTCCTAGATTTTCTCAATCATTGGAGTTCCACAATCTGTGCCATAATTCTATAATATCTTTTTGATTTATTATTTAATAGTGATCCTCCTGTAGTAGGAAGAAAGTCCCTAAATTATCTCCTCCTCCAAATCTTCATAATCTGCCCAATATTCTCATAATATTCCACAAAAATAAATAATATTAAGCACAAATATGCAATTATTCATAAACCTTCATAACAAATATATTAAAGCTAAAAATACATTATCTAATTCAAAAAGAGAGTTTTAATGTGATTAAGGATGGTAATAGGCCTTAATTTATATTTAATTTAGAGGCATGGGCCTTAATTTATGTCTAATTTAGAGGCCCATCAGTTATCGAACGCTCAGGTAGATTTGAGTAAATACTGACTTAAGGGTAATCTATGGTGTGCGTAAGGTCTAGAGGCATATTGAGGAAATATGCAATGCTAAGCCTTAAGGGCTTAGAGATCCGCGCAAAGGCAAATCTAGGTCATAAAAACACATCACATTGATCTTTGGATATAGAAACTTGGTTCCAACATCCCCCCATACTGCTTTGGGTGAGATTTCAGTTCATGCTACACGGATTGATGCCTAAAGGGCTAGTAGTGTAGGGATTTCTTTGGTGTAACTAGTTACTCTAAACCTGGTTCAGGACCCCCTAAGCCAGGAGAAATATAATTTTAAATGAATAAATGTTTACTAAGAACACCTGGTGAAGGATATCTACATATTAGTCTGTAAGTCCCCCTCCGTGTGATGGGTCCTTTGATATCCTTGATGCTTCAAAAATAGAATTCCCTCTCTCAATCTTGTGAAAAAACCCAAATAAATATGAAGAACTTCAAGCTCATGAAAATGACAATAGTGTTGAGAATGTTAATGATCATGGTGAAGAATAGATGAAAAGCCCTCCTTTATATAGCAAAGTATGGAGTTAATCTCGAAAATGGAGAATAATAAAATGTTATTGATCAAATTCAGATCTAACTATTTGGAATAATTTATTAGATTTATTGGAGAGGGAAAAGGAATTTAAAACGGTTAAATTCCTTTATTTAGAAATAATCAACAAATAAAATTATTTTTTAATTACTTCATAGGAAAGGTATGAAATCAAAATAATTATTAAATAGTTATTTAATAATTATTCTAATAATAGAAATAAGGAAATTCAAATAAGTAATAATTTATTTAAATATCCCTAAGGGATTTAGTCAAATGTGACAAGGAATAATTATTAAATAATGATTTAATAATAATTCCTAGGGAAAATTAAATGACATCATGCAATGACATAGGAGGAATCGAAGCATGCTCCATATGACTGGAAGAGTAACTAGTCAGAGGAGTAAAGATATTCATATGGATGGTATGGCTCCTAGGCAAGCTAAAACCCAAATGTAAGATAATGAGACAGACAGGTGCCACGTTCAAGGGCGACGTGACTGATGCTTCCATTTCGATGACTAATGCAAATAGGTGTTCCCTCCCTTTTCTCTTTTATTATAAGTTCATTTTTCGTAACTAGTCTAGCCCAGTCTGGAAAAGGGTTAAACTTATCCTAGGTAGATGACACTTCATTTACTTTAACAAGCATGAAGTGTAAAAGTTCACTCGACAATATTTTCTAATTTAGGGAGTCTAAAAGGAGCTTAAAAGAAACTCCTCTTGGAGGAACGAATAGTAGAGGGAAGAATTGGTTCAGATAATGTTGGAATTGCTCATTACATAGAGAGTACAAGAGGTTGGATAATAGGACCACTCATCACAACGGTTCCTCCAAGAAAGGGTAAAACACCAAGTGATATCGAATGGTAGGCCAAGTAGATGATGACAATGGAAGAGAGAAACTAGGGCTCAAACTGCAAAAATAGGCTGATAAAAAATGGCAATCACAAAGGATAAAATTCGTGGAATCCTCCTGGGGTATATCCATAAATGAGATGAAGAAGAGAACATGTGGCTCAGATTTTAGGTCATGGTGGGTCAAAAGGAGGGATTCCAAGAAGGAGTAAAAAATTACTGTATGGAAACAATTTGGAAAAAATGTGCTAACTAGGGTATCCATAATTTGGTAAGCTCTACTGCCAAGTGGCGATGTGCATAAAAGAGAGTGCATAAAGTCACAACTTGACGGGGTCAGCCCAGAGGCATAGAAATGGTGTTGAAGGCCAAAAATGCAGTAATGGAAAGAATGACCTACCCGTATATGCCAACAAAGGGAAACATACCTCAGGGCCATGATTATAGGTGAAATATTCAAGAAGGAACTCAACATGTGACTCCCCATCCTTCCTGGAAAAAGAGACTAGGAAAAGCATCATAAAGTCCAAAATCCTACAAGCTCCATAAATTAAAAAAGGAATATTCCTCAATATGCCAAAATATGCCAATTTTTTTTTTATAAAAGGAACTCATACATCATTGTAAGATCATTGTGTTCTTGAGAAGCAAGTGGAGAGACTCCAAGGGTTTGAAGGCAAAGGCAAAGAGGAATAGGAGGAGGCATCTTCAACTAGGTAAGTGATTTTCATCTTGTGCCCCGTGCATTTAGCAATTATATCTGCAACAATGCTTAATTTCTCCACATGGTGTAAGTTTTGGATGAGAAAAACCCTCAGTCGCTAGCATGTAACAAAGGATTTTGGACCAAAGAGCCATAGTTTCTCTCATGCTAACTACAAGAGAGAAACTAGGGTTAAAAATTCTTTGTAGCATGCCAATGACCTTGGAGAAAAATAGGCAAAGTTGGAAAATAGTTTCTCACGATTGATTTTTATGGTTTCCTTCAGTTTTATTGTGATGGTCGTGACTAAAAAAATTTTGGTTTTTTGTAGGAGGAATAATGAAGGAATAGAGAGAGAAACAAAATTCCCAAAATGAGACTAAAGCCATGGGCCATGGGCCAACCATCAATTCCATGAGAGATTGTGGATTGTTGAAGTTCTTCCAGGTCCCTAGCATGACCAATTAGACATTCGTGTTGGTTTACATCATCCAGTGCTGGGATGTAGCCACCCAACTGTTCATAGTAGGGCTAGAGACTTTTCCAATAGATATTTTAGACATATAATTCCTTACCGGGTTATCATAGTAGGGGGCTCCAGTAGTTTTGTCAGGAAAAAGCAAGAGTGGGGAAACCATTTCTAGCATGAGGGAGGCCTACTATAGGGAAGGTGTCAAAGAGAATGATAAAATTTACATAGATAAGTGTTCGGCACGGGATCCTCCAAGGGCGGTTTTGGGCTTAAAGCCCATATTTTGATCCAATTTTGTAATGTAAATGTAAAGACTCTGCATTTTGTGGTCGTGGAGTGCGTAGATGTTAAATAGTCGTAGGGTTATCCACCTTTATTTTTATAATGTAATTTCAGTTCTAAAAGATCTACCCATGGTCTGCGGACCATGGATTGTATAAATAGAGCTAAGCTCTATGTATTTTAGGGCATAATAAGGAAGAAATCAATGATTGAAGATGTATGAGAGATAACTCTAAAGTAGGAGTCTAAGTTTTGGGTTGTAACATAGGTAGAGGCTCTGTAGCTGAGTGGCAGAGGCCCGAAAGTCCACAGCTGAGTGCATAGACCCTTGTAGCTGAGTGCGCAGGGTGAGTCGAATCTATAATCATCTGGAATTATCAACAAAAGAAAAGTATTCTATAATTTTTGTGTCTTTATTTCCTGTTTATGCATCTATTACATTGGGTATGAATTTAACTTCTAATTCTTATATGATGCATGAAAGTGTATAACTATATTGGTTAAGTGAACACAAGTAAAGAACATTTGTTTACATGAAGCTAACTAAGATCTGGTAATAAGATAAGTAAGATACTTAGCGCAGTTTGGGAGATATTGTAGTTCGTTGCCCTAGCAGTGCGAAAGGACTTCAACCCCTGTTAGGGTTGTGAAAAACCGATTGTAACATTTCACAAAGGTACTGAAGAGTGGAACAGAGGCATAAGCAACTTGTTTATATTTGGAATAAACCGACATCAAAACCATCTCAATGGTGCGAAAACTTGGTTCCAGCATCCCCCCATACTGCTTTGGGTGCGACTTCAGTCCGCGCTCTCTGGACTGATGCCGAAAGGGCTAGTAGTGTAGGGATTTGTTTGGCTAACTAAAGTTGAACTTGGGTCAGGCCCCCACAAGCCAACAAATGGTTCCGCTGCCAGGACCGCAATCTACATAAGAGATGTGTGATGTCATATCACTAGAATCCAACTAAGAAGGAAATTGAAGGCGGGTTGGACAAAAGGATTCACGAATTCACGGCACAGGAGAATAGAAACCAGTCACTGTCAAAAGAATAGTGGCTAGACTGGTACCTATATACAAATATCCATGAAATATTTTTCGCGTCCTTCCCTACTAAGCTATATGAGTGGATCACGAAGCTAGCAGATAGCCAAGGAAGGTAGAAACTTGAGAGTCCTGTTGTGTGGACCCCAGAGCTAGTGTGAAGGTTGGAAGAATCAGACGATATGATCATGTGTGCCATCTATCATTGCCTCGATTTCATTATAAGAGGATTTGTTACTGAGTTCGCAGTTCACACCTCAATCAGCTATAGTAACACAAAGCAACGCTTTTTTAAAGGACCACGAGGTAATTATGTAAAATATTTGTATACTTGGATTAAAATATTGTTGTATGAAAAACGGGCTATGCAGCTACCTTGATGTTTAGGTCTATGCAAAGTAGAAGAATTTATAGAAACAAATGAAATAAGGGTCCAGAGCATAGCCCCTTGATTTCACCTCCACATGGGGATGAAGAAGGGATCGTGAAGGGCTCTCCGCGAAGTGCTATTCAATTGATAAGACAAGGATTTCCATGAATTCAAACTCTACCCGCACCACCACTGGCTTCACCTCCATCACCTCCAACTTCACTTGTACCACCTCCACCGCGATTCAGTATGGCAAACACAGTCAAGTTGCCTTTGTTCAAAGGCTTGGGAAATGAGGACCCAGACCAATTTTGGTTCGTTGTGAGGGTTGTATGGGAAGCTCAAGGTGTTACAAATGACCATATAAAAAAGGAAATAGTGGTTAGTGCTCTATAAGATCACGTGATAACTTGGTATATTAAGTACTCCAGCGATAACCTGAATGCTAGAGTAGCAGACATCCAAGCAACACTGAATAGGGAATTTATCAGACTTAAATCTGAAGTGCAGTTGATTGTTGGATTCAAAGAGATCACAATGATACTAGGTGAGATGCCTTGGGAACTAGATCAGAGGCTTAAATGTACGATCCGCAAAGCCAACATGAATTTGACAGATGGGCAGCACCGCGAGTGGTTTGTGGCCTCGCTACTACCACACCTAAGAAGTGCTTTGTCGCAACAGAAGATAAAAGCTCAGGCAAAGGCCTTGGAAATTGCCATGAGACTACATGATAATTTGATGCAAGATCCTAATACATGAGTTTCGTAGATCGACGCACAACTAAAGAATATGTGCCTTGAGATGCAAAGCTTGAAGTAGGATAGGACAGTTCGGCCAGAGGTACGTCAAGAAGTATGGTGCGTGAAATGCAAGAGTCAGGGTCATGACAAAGACCATTGCTCGGTCTTTACAAATTACCTTGCAGGAGGAGGATCGATGCCTTTAAGGCTAGAATTTGAAGCAATACCTAGCGTGGTGCCTTCTTTGTGGTGCCCTATCTGTCAAATAGCCGAAAAACATGTGATGGATAATTGCCACTTGTTACAAAAGTATACGCAAACTCCGCAACAATTTTTCTATAACTTTTGTAGGTCAGTGGGACATGATGAGCGTACTTGCAGGAGGTATTAATTGATGATGGATAGAGCACCTACCGACAAGGTTCAGGCTAAAGCAAGGCACCTTGACTAGAATGCAGGGATGGTGCAGACAAGATTTCATGGGCGCAGATGAGGCCAAGTCTGAGGAGGTCCTAGTAAAGGTCATGAATAGTTGATTTGCTACAATTGCAGAGGGCCAGGACACTATGCCCATGATTGCACTAATCCAACACACCCGTCATGCAAGTATTGCACATTAATTGATCATGAAATAGAAGATTTTCCTACGATGATAGCCAGGATACGTGATAAAGGAGCCTTACTGCCTCCCTTGACTCAGAACTTGTAGATGATGAGGTCTGAGCCGCACGAGGAAGATACGAATGTAAACGTAGTGCTCCAAAATGGAATCACAATAGGAGATGACAAGGGGAAATAGCCAGAAGATAGTACTTGGGTTCCCAAGGGCCCAATGAAAGAGGTTGAGTTTGATTTGGAGCGCGCTCAGGAAACCTTCATGGAAGCTAAGAAGAGCTTCACTGAGGCCTCCACTTCATGAGGCAAAGATAAGCCTAAGCCAGAGATGGACCCCTCTATGCTCACTACTTTCCTGGAAACCTGCATGAGGTTACTGCGCAATAGTAAGGCTATCAAAGGGTTACAAGAAATTATCAATAGATGTGCTAGGACAATGCCATGTGAACCACATGTAGTCCACAAGATCGGAAAGCATACGACAAGGATGGGGTGTGAAATGAGACTCCCCACGTAGATCGGAGAATATGAGATGGATCAAGTCATTCTAGATTTGGGATCAGATGCGAATTTTTTACCGAAATAGTGCTGTGGAGTAAAATGCACGGTGTATGGAGAATGAAAACTACCCTCAAAGGCCTTCATGAGACCTTTGACAGACTATAATATTATTTGCAAAAGCTACCAAGTTATGCACATGTTCATCTATCAAATATCAGTTAACAAAGTATGGAAAGAGGATTAACTCAAGTCTCCTTCTAGATTTGTTTGGAGATCGTAATGCAGCCAAGAAGACCTCCCTCAAAGCCGGCTCCAAATCAATTCCTGCACAAAGGAAAGGCAAACGCAATCACAGCATACAATCTTGAAAACTAATATATGAATGAACAATGAACATCTATTTGCATACAACTAAACTACTCATCTAAACAAGTATCAAAGGAACCACTTAATGAACAATGCTACCAACACTGTGGAGTAGGGAACACAACTGCAGTTCTGTATTAATAATGGAAGAGTGATTACAACCATCCGTTGTATCCGTCTTCCTTTGCCCCTTCCTCGTCTCTCTCTCTCTCTGTCTCTTCTAGCTCACTTCTTCAAGTATGTGACAGTTCACAACATCTTAGTAGGTTATCCTTCCAAATGCTTTGACCTCTTTCACAATGACAGTCACCTTGCTTTTATAGCAATTGAGTTAGGGTTGCCAATTTCTTTATAGAGTTCACTAGGGTAAAAGAAATGAACTTGCTCTGCTTTTCAGCTCTTTCCCATTTTCCTTCTTTTCTTAGATTAGAAATCCTCCAAATATCTCAATTTTTGATGTTTCCTTGCTTTTCTTGAGCAAATTTAGGGATAAATATCTAGATATTTGTGAGTTAATTCGTTGGTTTGACCCATTGAACTTCCCTTAGTTTCACTAACACTGCCCTTGGTCTAACAACTTGAGTTAGTAGGGTCACTAACACACTCTTAGGCTTGGTAAGAAGCTTTATAAAGTAGGGTTTCAGTGTCTAACTAGCGTTAGTGTGGAATCAAGGCCTGCAATTGTGGTCTTTGCTTCATTCGTCATGTCTTTCACCTCTGAGTTGATGAGGAGGTCATTTTGTTGTATAATAGATGCCCCCTAAAGTATGAGATCAGAGGTAGAGACAATGGCTGAAATACTTTACTGAAACTATAATTTTTCCTGTCAAAATGTAGAGAGAGAGAAAAGCTTCAGGGGGCAAGGAAAACTTGATACAACACATATATAAAAAACTACTAAAATCATGTCCTAAGTTGGGCATTCCCATGCTTAGTAGCTATGTCAGAGTAATTTTCTCAAAGAGATATGACAATATTGGCCACCGATAAGCACAACATAGATCCAGTGTCATAATAGAATCCTCCTGAAACAACTGCCTCCAAAAAACAATATTCACAACTTGGGAGAGGAAACAAGGCTGAATGATGCAAGCCTTTACCCAAGGTCTTGATTTCTGCTTCACCAAATAGCATAGATTGATACATGTGAATATATGCATTGATATCAAACATGCATGAAATCATCTGATTACCAGCCAATAATGGAGACCGTTAATAGATGTGAGGAAGGCCACCGATAATGGTGATGGTCTCCAAGATGCACAATGCAATCTAACGAGTGTGAAAAATGTCTTTGTCATCAAAAACCTGTATAATTGCTTGATTAGGAGCCAATAATGAGAATATCTGACCAAGCACAAGGAAACCTGCAACTAATGTCTACAAGTACCAAGGCATTGAATGTGTTTCTGGGTTATCTTCCTAGATAGAGTGCTGAAGTCGATAGGAAGAACCTGTCGAAAGGTAGGCAATAATGTGTCCTACATCAATTGACACGAAACGAGAAAAGAATGATTTTTTTTTTTGACGAATATTTTAAGCATTTGGGTCTAAAAAACAGAGGGAATGATGAAGGATATGTTTGATTGGTTGATGGAGGAAGCAAATGGGTAACCCTTGAACAACAGAATGCATGACAACGGTTTTAACCATACATCACTAGACTCATGAACACTACAGAGTGTTAGGATACAAATATGCAATTACATCAAGGTATATAGGCTAAAACTCATAGGATGGTACGATTCATATTGAGAGGCCATCAAAAGGAGGTTTATCTGAGGGAGTCCCATGTTCAAGGGAGCCACTGTTGCGAAACCACACTTTCAAATACGGAATACAAATGTATTGTCCACTTTCCTCGTCTGATTAATTTTATGAGTCCAGACGGGTAAACTCATCAATATTTTCATATTTAAAAAATCTGAAAAAGGACCACAAAAAAAATGACTCTTTTCCCTGTCTAATTAGTTTGACGGGTCCAGACAGGCAAACTTGTCAATTTTTTCATGTTTTAAGAGTCTGAAAATTATGATAAAAAGAACGACTCTATATCTTGTCTATATAATTTAAAGAGTCCAGACTAGACAATTCATTGGTCTTTTTATATTTAGAGAGTCTGAAAAGATTGTAAAGTGCAACTCTATGGTGGTCCCTTTGTCATAGTTGTTAACCGGGTGTGACAAAAGGTTAATAGCATATCCAGATTAGTTACTTTTCTGTTAGTTACTCTATTGAACCTGGATAAAGAGAAATTTATTTTCAATAGATGTCGACCTCATTTTGTTACAAGTACGAGGCGACGGACTAAACTCATTTTTTGTCATGATTTTTTAATGAGTCACGAGACGACAAACTCAATACCTTCATCAAAATTTTTAACGAGTCAAACGAAGAAAACTCAAGGTATATTTTTCAATTCAGTGACCAAGAAAAATATGGAAAAGAACAGCTCATCCCTTCTTCATAGTTTTATGAGCTCGAAGGAGGGGAAAGACTCGAGGATTTTTCGATTTAAGAGCGAGAAATGGTCCCAAAAAGGAACATGCTCTATCTATGGCTGTATTTTTTTAACGAGCCCAGTAACAAAAACTCAGGATTTTTCAGTTTAACGAGTGAGAAAAGTACCTAAAAGAATGCTTGGGTCATCTTTATAAAGTTGAACGAGCATAAATAAAAAGCTTGGGATTTTTTCAGTTTTAAAGAGTGAGAAAAAAGTGCCTAAAAATAAATGCTCCCTTGGTCTTTTTCGGTTGAATGAGTTGGAAAAAGATCAAAAAAGAGTTTGCTCAGAGCATCGTCATATATATTTAACGAGTTCGACGATGAAAAATCGGAGATGTTTATATTTTTTAAAGAGCAATAAAATATCACAAAAAGTGCTCTAACTATCATCGCATAGATTTAATGAGCTCAATGATAAAAAATCAAAGATGTTTATATTTTTTAAAGAGCTATAAAATATCTCAAAAGGTGTACTAGCATGTAGCTACAAAGCACATGCCCAATTAAATACTAGCCATAATAATTTTTCAAATAGAGCCCATTTCTAGGCTCCTTGAGTGGGACTCCTTCCCAGTCTTGTAGTTCATATGTCCCTTTTGAGAGGACTTTCTTCACTATATAGGGACCTAGCCATAATGGTTGGAGTGTTCCTACCCCCAAGAGGTCATGTATCTAATCATAGAACAAAACTACATTGCACTCTTGGCAAGAATGAAGATTAACCTTTTTGTCGTATTGGGATTTTACCTGGCACTTGTGAGCTTCGAGTGCTAATTCAACATCTCGATGGGTTTCGTCCAATTGATTAAGCTATAGTAAGTTTTCTTCTTCCGAATTAGTGCTGGGCAGGATTTCAATGGCTAGTTTTAGGGAAGGGATCTGGCACTCAATGGGTAGAACTGCTTCTAGGCCATACACCAGTTGAAAAGGCGTAAAGCCCGTGGCATTTTTTACTGAAGTTCAGTATGCCCATAGCGCCAAATATAACATTCAGTGCCAATTGGTTTTATGGTTTCCTACCAACCTACAGATCATGGTTTTTTAGATGCCATTTATGGCCTGCACTTGAACATTAGCTCGGGGATAGTAGGAGGATGATTGATCCTGACGAAAACTAAGCAGCGATGTTAAATAATACATCATATGGTTTTCGAAGTGAGATCCATGGTCTGTAATGATTGTGTGGGGTACACCGAAATGACAGATAGCCTGATTGAACAAGAATAGCACCGCATTTTCTCCATCAACATTGTAGGTGGGAAGGGCTTCGACCCATTTCGTAAAATAGTCCATAGCTACTATGATATAGTTGTGTCCATCAGAGGAGACGGGATTATAGGTGATGAAGTCTATCCCGCATTTTGCAAAAGGGCCAACGGAGATTACCAAGTGCAGTAGGGCCGAAGGGGCACATATTTTCTTTGTGAATACTTAACAAGGATGGCATTGTCAGACGGCCTTGACACAATCTTTGAACAAGGTGGGCCAGTAATAGCCTGCGCTTAAGATTTTTTGTGTACTAGATATGCCAGAAAGATGACTGCCACATGCCCCAGCATGGTAGTCATTTAAAATGTTCTCTGCCTCATTATGAGTGAGGAAACGCCGAAGAACTATATATGTACCACGACGATTTAACATACCGGTAATCACTAGAGAGTGTCATGCTTGGTGATGAATGCGACGACAGTCACCTATCGTGAGTTCCGGGTGGAACCGTTGTGCTTGGAGGTAGACGAGAATGTATCCATACCAAGGGTTAGTGGTGTCGATAAGATAGATAGCGTCATCTGGGAGAGGATCGTGGGATATCTCGTTCGGATCAATGATGGGAAGTTCTGACAAAAGTTCAGTGAAGACTAAGGAGTTCTTCGCCTTGGCAGCAGTGAAAACTAGATCAAATTGTTGGAGGATCATGATTAATTCTGAATATTTTCCTCCAATTACTTGACAAGACAAAATATGTCTCATGGGATTCTCCAAGGCGATGAGAGTAGTTTGTCGCAGTAGTATGTAGTGTCGGAAATGGTTGACAGCAAAGATGACTGCCAGTGACAGCTTTTCCACATGTGAATATCTAAGCTCAGGCCCAACGAGGCCTTTGGATAAATAATAGATCACATGTTCACTCCGGTCATCGTGTGTTTGAACCAAGACCATTCTAGGAGAGGATGGTGAGGCTACAAGGTAAAGAAGAAATTCGCGACTATAGTCGGGATTGCTGAGGAGTACAGCTGATATGAGCACCTTTTTCAAGGCATCAAATGATCATTGAGCTTGATCATCCTATAGATACAACACTGCTTTTTTAAGTAGGCCCATGAAGCCTTTTGTCAATTTAGCATAATTTACGATGAATCATCGTAAAAAGCTTGCTTTCCCTTGCAAATGTTGGAGTTGAAGAACGGATTGTGGTTCCAACAGTTGAAAAATTGCTTTTACCTTATCAAGATCAACCCTAATCCCGTATTTGGAGACAATGAATCCAAGTAAACATCTAGACTCGACAAGGAAAATGCATTTATGCAGATTCAGGTGGATGTTGTAAAACGGACACCTTAGAAAGATTTCTCTTAAATGGTTTAGGTATTGCTTTTGTTTCTTGGAATGGGCTGGAAGGTCATCCAAGTAAGCCTAAATGACATGCCTGATATCGTGAAATGCATATTCCATGGGTCTTTGAAAGGTTGCTCCAGCATTCTTCAATCCAAATGGGAGTTTTCGACAGGCAAAGACACCCGATGGCCAGACGAAGGAAATTTTATGATGTTCACTTGGTTTTATAGTAATCTGGTTGTAAATTGAGAATCCATCCATAAATGAAAATGATTCACAGCCGGCGTTGGATAATTATCCTTTAGACACGCGGCGTTCTAGTCTCGATAGTCGACACATATGCCAATGGTTCCTTGTTTTTTATCGACAGGAACCAGATTGGAAACCCATTCTGTTAAAGGAACAGGGTAGACAAAATCAGCATGTAACAATTTTTCCACTTCATTTTTAATGGCTGCTGTTTTGCAGGGATGGACCGGTCGATGTCTTTGATGGATTGTTTTTGCACTGTCATAAAGCTTGATCTCATGATCGAAAATAGAATGATCTATGCCAAGAATTGCTACATAAGACCAAGAAAATACATCACGGAATTCCTTAAATAGGCAGGTGAAGCTTGCAATTTCCTCAGAATTGCAATCGGCTCCAATCTGAATGTTTTCCATGATGCCTGTCTTGACAGAAATATGGATGAGTAATGTATTTGAAATATTACCCATGTTTCCTTCTGCATCCAAAGTTTGGATGCTCGTATAGGGTGAGGAAATGATTTTTGGTGTGTCAGGGGATAGGATTTGAAGAGGCACTGTGTCCGAATCAAATATCAAAACATGATGGTGCCAATCTTCCCAAGGTCACTCTCCTAAACTCATGATTTCTTGAATAGCTTCGTCCATAGGTAGGACTTGATCGATTAGATCTAAAGGAGGAGTGGTTATTGGAGGGTCGGTGATACCGTCGGCTGTAACCAATGTGATTGGAGATGCGGATGCAGATTGAATGGCTTGGTAGGCCAATTCAACTAGTGACAGCGGCATTTGTTCTTCGAATGTGTCAAGGTATGAAGTAGCCAATAGGATCCATGGGTCGGTTAGTTCATGAGGAATAGATGAAATAATGTTGACCATCTATGAAATCTTGGGCAGCTGAAGAGGAAAACAACCCAGGAGGGAAGAAGCCTTCTGTAGACCAGTACCTAAACTGACATATGAGTCAATTCCACCTCCTACTAGGGGTACAGAGCCACTTGATAATGGTGAATAATCAAGGGTGCATAAAGACAACTGATCTACTGTAACTACATTTCCATCCAATGGAAATAGGATGATGTAAAAGACAGTAGATGCGACGACCATCATGGCATATATCCAACTGTGACCCAACAAGAGATTATAGTCAAGTTTCTTGTCCACGACTTCTGTGTCCACCGTTATGGTTTTCCCATACAAAGTGATGGGGAAAGTGGCTAGGTATCCTTTTGGTATAAAGGTGTGGCCGTCGAAAGCTTTAAGAGAGTTTGACAGCAGGGTTAGGGTTGGAGAACCCAGGGTGAGCCAACATGACACAGGTAGAAGCACCTTCGTCAATGATAGTTCTGTGTATACCTTTACCTTTTGAAGTGATATGCACCTGGAATGCAAGCTGGTGAGAGAGGGGAGGTTTACACTTGTCCATGTCGAAAATAACAAGCATGGAATCCATTGGGTCAATACCTCCAATAGTTGAAAGAAAAGTTTTATGTTGCGTTGGGCATGTTTGTAATACTTCGAGCACTAAAATAGCTGACAGTGCTTGCGCCAAATTTTCTACAATGTTGTAGTGTTGGGAAGCATGTGCAGATGTATTGTTCATTGTGCATTGTGCATCGAAGTGCCCCTTTTTGGGGTCAAATTACAAAGTCCTCAACTGGCCTTTCGATATGCAAATCTTTAGGCAGTGGTGGGTTTTGACCTGAGGAAGTTTCTGCTGCAGGAGCGACAGGAGCTCCATAAGCTTTGGCTCTTGTGGCGAATTCTACTGTTTAAATTGTGTAAATGGTAGAAGATCCTTAACCAGTTAAAGGATGTTGCAAACCATCATTGCCCCCTTGTGGGGGTTTCTATTGGTTTGCAATAAGATTTTTTTGTTGTTGAGTGGGAAAAGGTTCCTAAGGACAGCAGGGGCCTTACCAGTATCCTTTTTGGCAAGGTATTCAATGCATTCTTGAAGCCATGGACAATGCCAAGTCGTGAGGTATTCAACACAGAGTTTACATGGATATCTGGTGGGTTTATCCTTTTCTTTGTCAGTAGGCGCAGTGGCCTTCTATTTTAGGTTGCGCTACTTTTTTTACTACTCTTCAGAAGGAGCGGTCTTTTTCTTATTCTTCTTGTTCTTGCCACCAGATTTTTGCTTAGACTGCATGGAGTTTATCGTAGTGGCAAGAAGAGTAGTCATATTGGTAGAGGGGTCCACTGCCAGCTTGGCAATGGAACCACTAAGTTGTTTTATAGCAACCTCAGAGGTTGCACCAACAATCCCGTCGGCATGCACTCTGGGGTGCTAAGTGGCGGAAGCATTGGGGTTACTAGGAGCATCAGGGATTATGTTGTAAGGAGTGTTAGACTTTGAATATATCAGATCTAAGTGCTGGGCACGATGTATAGATTGGTCTTCTGTGACCGCACCACCTAGAGCGACTTCTCTAGCGATTTGTGGGAGTAAGGACTTGCAGAACCATTCTGTTAAGAGAAAGTCTGGGATGGGAGCTTTGACTAACCTCCACCTACATCTCCATTCATGAATATGATTGGAGATGTGGGTGGTGGTATCCTGACAAAATGAAGTGAGGAGCTCTGTCCCAGTCTCATAGCGGATGGGTAGGTGGAAGTGCTTTAGGAATTCCATCGCTAAAGCATCAAAGGTGTTTACTGATGTGTGTGGTAGCTCAATATACCATTTTTCTACATTGCCCGTGAGGGTGAGGGGAAAAAGACGTAATCGGACACTATCATCCACCATAGAGTTTGAAACACACTAAAGATGGTAGGTGGTGATATGGGTGCCTAGATCCTCCCCTTGTTTTCCATCGAACTTTGGGATGTCAGTTGGTATCTTATGCAGGATCGGTGGCCATTGTAGGTTGTGGTAGATGGGGTTGTTTGTCAGCTTGTATAAGTCAGGTATATCCAACGTTGCCAAGAAAGGAAAAGAGTTAGGGGCCCCTGACTCAAACCATGGTGATGACGGATGACTTGAGGAGCTTTGTGCTCCTCCCATCATTTGGTTCCCCATATTATACATGGGTTGTGTGGTGTAGTAGTTGCTTTGAGGTATGGTGTTGTAGAGTAGATTTCCATGAGGATTTTGATATTGGGGTATGAAATTTCCCCTAGTATAAGTGGTGCCCCATTGACTCATTTGAATATGTGTGTAGGGTGCCCCCATGGACTGGTTGGGAACCCCTTGAGGATTCCCACCTAACACATAACTAACCATTTGTCCTTGATTGGTAGAGGGAATGATCATGTCAATAAGCGACTGAACATGCATGCCTGAGAATGGAGGGGTAATTGTTATGTTCCCGACCGGCATATGCATATTGGGATCCCCCCAGGTATATGAGTCTGCAGGTTTGAATTGTACAATGGCGGTTGACCATGTTGTTGGTAGATGGGAACCGCACTCATAGTGCTGCATTGAGTGTTATAGGGAGCACTGTATGTGGCACTTGTCGAAGGTATGCAGTTTGGCACCAAGGGGGTGGAACCCGGCATTGGCTGTGTTCCACTCAGATATGGTGTCATGTGAGTGGTTGTACCTGGGACAAATGATATCGCAGGATTCACCATTACCAGTGTTGTGGTGACTATCGACTGGGGAAGTGGTGGAGGACTGAAAGCATCCAAAAAGTTTCATGACCCATTATTCATTGATGGGATAGATGGAAATGTTCCAACTACCGAAGCAGGAAGTATAGGTACCACGGCAACCAAGACAGGTTCCAACGGATTCGTGAGCAGAGTGTTAAAGGAAGTAAGGAATCCTTCGGTAAAGAAATCCTCCAGCAAACTTGAATCGTCGGTTGTCCAAACAAATCCCGTGTGAGATCTAAGAGACTGATCCCTTGAATATGGGGAATCCAGTTCAGTGGAACTCAATGGATCCTCCACAATGAGTGGAAGAAGTCCTAACAATTGTTTGGAGTGACGACGAGGGCCGGAAGTAGCCACGGTGACCGTTAATTTTTATCAATAAATTTTATCATGATATTTGTTAAAGTCTCAAAATGATAACACTTAGGTGCCTAAAAAAATATAAAAAATACACTAAGTCTATCAATCAGCAAGTAAAGGGAAAATACCTCATCTGATAAGCATCAATCACTAGAGATGAAACCTAGTATCTCAATGAAAAACAGAAAAGGATGGCCAGATGTAAAGTTATAGTTACTTTAGATCTTCACCCGAACCTCAGATTGAGGGGCCAAGTACTCTCGTGAAGATGAGTACCCTCCCAAAAACTGAAGACAAAGTAGATCCGTCTGTGTTAGGTACCAGGACAACCTGTCCCAGTCCCCTTGTGTAAGTCCCTATAAGTTTGGCCACTAAAGATACCTCAGATCACAAACACCATTGGAGGGGGAGATATTCATAGACAACATGCTGTGTGGGTAGGATACCTGAGTCCCCAACTTAGTTTCTAAATCCCCAAAGGGACCCCCAATACAAGGAATACCCAAAGGATTTGTAAGAGAAGGCGGGCTACCTTCTCTTACAATCCGATGTTGTCTCATATTTTTCTCTGCTTTGACTGGAGTGGTCCCAGTAGTATGAGTGCAGAAGGAATTTTTTGCTCATTAATGACACTAGTTTGGTGTGCGACCTTGGCTAGTTCACTCACATGCTTATCCCAAGATCCTAGCCTAGCTAATGTTTGTTTTCTCAATAAAGAGTTACTGATTGATTTTAGGTAAATTTTATGTGTACTTGATTATTGTCTTCAGTAGGGGAGTTGACGTATGAAATGTGATGACACTCTTGACTCAATAAAACATGCAAAAAACAATGCTTTGAAAAAAAATTTCAATTTGATGCAAACAAGTTGTATTCTACATATTCATATTTTTCACATATTCATAGTTTCTTCCATGCATCTATAGTCTTTCAACACTTGCATAACCAAAATATTTTTTTCCAATGTTTCCTAACAACTACTTGAAACCAAAATGAAGCAACTTACAGATAATTTAAATAGAAGGATGAATACAAATTATCAATCTTTCTTTCAAAAAAAAAAAATTAAGAGAGAAAAACCAAAACGTTTTTCCTAAAAATAAATTTCTAGGACACCAATTTTGCTGACATAATACAGTTATAGATCTTATTTCAGCAAATGAGAAAATTTTCCATCCCTTTTGGTTCACAGATCCTACTGGAAATAAAGGAAAAGGGAGACTAATGCTCTATAACAGTGGCTACAGAGAGTTAGTAGGCCCGCTAATGCTCCCTGTACATAGGTACAATGCTTTATAAAGCTCTGTGTAACCTGGTAACTTGCATTAGTGTGGGAAATGTATCAAAAAGAGGGTTTCAAAGATCAGTTTCTGAGATGAATCTATACTAGTAGGATGCAGCAAGATACTTGGTGGATTAGAAAAAAGATTGTTGAAGAATAGGGAGCTCTTGGAAGGAAGAGAGAATAGAGAAGAATCTGGGTAAACCGGGAACTAGACGTATAGTCCCTGTTGAGTTGATTTATTCACACAAATTAACACAAATATTCCTTATCAATCCGGGTTGGTAATACTTAAAGGAAAGTCCACTATATATGAATATCAAATGTAATCAAACTTGAAAGATAAGTTTTCCAAAAACTAAAGAAGTGAATATTACAAATATAACCTATATTAACAATTCCAATTCACTTTGTAAAGAAGGAACGTTGAAATGGCTCTTAACTTAAGAGGTCCAATTCGTCCTCAATTATTACTTGATGAATAGAAATCAGAAACTAATAGCTTCAGATGGACAAATAATTAATGAAGGGGGACTCCTAACTTAAGAGACCTTTGGTATGTTCCATCATAATTCATTCACCATAATGCTATCAATTAAAACCAAAAATACATAAGAAAACTGCTTGCATGTATTCAAGGAAAACTAGTTACAATTCACCAAATTAACAGAAGGAGTGCTCAACTTGAACACATTGTTTTTCAAACTTACTAAAGCGATGAATAAACTAAAATTTAATGAAATAAATCATCACACATTAACCATAAACCAATCCGAAACAAAGCATGTAAACAAGTTCTAGAATAACCAAATTATGGAAAATTAAACTAGTTTAAACAAAGAAGTGTACTTAGCTTAGAATGGGGGCCCTCCACCCTTGCTTTGCACACTTGGAGATTGATATCAGAAGCTTAAACTCAGTCACACATCCACATTATTGAACAACAAAATTGTAGTAGAACAGGTTCTTCAAATTAGCTCTCAACTCCAAAATGTCTCAGCATGAAATTATACAAAAGTCAATACATAAGCCATCAAAGTATTGGCTTTAAATAGAAGTATTGTGAAACAAACTAATATATAATCATTCTAACAAACATATCTACTCATATTCACCTATATAAGTCGAATTCATCAATCCCATCCCAAGAAATATGGTCAATCCCATAAAATCTCAAAATTGCTCTATTTCTATGGATTTTCTGAGTGACTAGTCATGGTTGACCAGCACTAAATGGGCTTAATAAAGCTTGATATGATCGAACCAAGTAGAGCTAACTTAGTCCTAGTTCCCAAGCTATCCATCCATGCATCAAACTCATGCCCATGTGTCCTGCAAACATGTCATCCATATGGCTATTACGAGAATTTATGAATCTGACAATATTTGCACTTGAAACCAAATTTTCATAAAAACTTTAGAATTTGAAAAATTAAAATTAAATACCTGATTAGATATGAAATAAATCAAAATGGGATGGGCAAAGTGGAAAATGGATGGAAAATAGATGTATTAAGTAAGTTTCCTTTAGCAAAAATAAAACCAAAATCAAGGGCCAACATCTCCCCCTTGCTGATCGTCAAGCATGTCCTCATGCTTGCTTATTCCTTTTTGATATTCTATTCCCTGTTGTAGATGCAGTTCCTGTAGATCCTTCCTATTGTGTTTCCCTTATCAAATAGTCCATACCTGAATCATGTCCTTCTCTGTATAATGTGGCCTTAACTTTTTGCTTCTCATACTTAGCCTTCCACATGTTCTTCTCTTTTAGCCATTTGAATGCATGTTTGGAGAACAGATTATTCTTTCTTTTCAATCTTCCTATTTCTTAATTTAATCTTTCATTTTCTTTGACCAATATAGCATTATTCCTTTTGCTTGCTTGGTTTTCTTTTTTCAAATGTTTTTCCAAGATTTTACTGATTTCTAGTTGGTCTGTTAATTCGCTGATTTTGCCCAAATTTATTTCTTTTTAAGATCTTGTGTATTTTTGATTAATGATGCTACTACTACATCATCATAATAAGAATCTCTCTCCAATGCCTCCTATTCAATATCATCCTCTACCTATTTTCCCATTGAACATGTGTCTACTAAATGAACTTCTTTTTCTTTGTTATTTATTTCAGTTGGACTTTTATTCCTAAATCTCCTAGGAATGGACATGATGGACACTTCATTTTCTTGCATGACTATGTTATTCTTCTTTTTGGCTCTAGTCCTCGAATAGAAGGGTGAGCTCATCATTCCCCTAGTTTCCTGCTCTACTTTGTTCTGTCCCTCATTGATCTGTTCATTGAACTGGTTTTTACTCATGAACTCCCTCCAAATCATCTCTTGTGATCTTACTTGATATTCAACCAGGATTTTTATCAACCCCTGGTGATAAATTTGTGCTTCTCTGGGCTTGTGTTCATGTTTTACTATCTCTATCATCTTCAGGAGGCTTATAAAGAGAAAGTATGGCAAATTAATCTTATCTTCCCCCTTAATGTGTTGTAGGAGTCAGATGTGATATAGATGGGCAACACTATATCCCCTATCACATGTAAGAAATTTTTGTATAACTAGAACCAACTCGCCCCATGGTTCATTGAACCATTCCCTTGGTATACCTTTGGGTCTGTCAAAGGTTCATTTTTTGTTATTTTCAAGGAAGAAAGTCTATGATTTCTCCTTGAAACGCAAGCCTTTATGATACTTCTCTCCTATCATAGGGAGGTCTAGAGCTTGTGAAAGAAATTCCTGAGTCACGAGAATTATAACATTTCCTACCCTTGTTTGTTCTTCGCTGTAATTGTTTATAAACTCGTTTGTTACCTCCTCACTTTGGCCACTAAATCTCTGCAAGAATCCTATCAGTCCCGCTTGGTATAGCTTCTCTATGGTCTCCTTTTTCTAGTTTTCTATTTGAAACTTCAGCTCTACACTTGTTGTCATTGTGTCTGAAAACCATTGAATGTATGCCTCTGCTGTCATTAACCTCTTCTTTTACAATGAAAATCTACAAATACTATTTTGTAAAATGTTTTGAAGTCAAAGAAGCTTACCTGCCTTATGCAACAAACTTAATTCAATCTACTTGGGCCTCTATTTTTTTTCTTTTTGCAGCGACACAGTTTCTCTTTTAATCCCCTGTTGTATCCAAACATTCAAACATCCTTCCTTATATATCTCTGTAAAAAAAACTATACTCTATTTTGGAAAAGAAAAACATAAGAAAACAAAATAATCATGTCATAATTTTGTATTTCTTAATGTATTCTTAAGGCAATTTTTTATATAATTCATCATGCAAGCCTAATCTTCAATGCTGTATGAAAGGAAAACAAAAATAGTTTTCAATTCTGCCCTGGTTTGTAACAATTCTATATAAAAAACTCCTCTATTCCTGCAATATACAACCGTGTTCTACAAAGAAAACACACAGTTCAACCCCTTGTAATAGCACTTAAAAAAACTCCTCTGCAATATACAACCCCTGCTCTACAAAAACACTCAATACAGTCCCTGCTCTAAAAAAACACATAATACAACCCAAAAACTCTGTTTTATCTATGCATTTTGCATGCATCAAACTGGGATGTGGTCGAACTGCCTTATTATATGCACAGGTGTAATCAACTGCTTGTTTTACACAAATTACATGCTTCATTCAAAACCTTAGTTTATTCAATTACACTTATGAACAGACGCTTTTTTTGGTAATGCATGGCTGTTTATTCTTCATTCCATTAACTCACTGTTAGTTTATCTAAACCTTTCATTTATAATTTTCTGGAATCATGGTGAGTTTTTGGTGTTTACCTGGCTAATTGCTAGACTCGTGGACTGTTTAGTGGCACCCTTCATTACCCATATCTCCTGAAGCTTCGTTTCAATGCCTTAGCGTGCTGACTGGTGGCATAAAAAAACATATAAACATTTAAATGATAGGTTGTTTTGGCAAAAATTCAGTGATTGTAATCCTGACTTCATCTTTGTAATCTTATGGAGGAAAATCAAATCTCGTTCTTACTTGAAATTTCCCGAGATTCTGGGCAACTGACTTGCACTATCTCCGTGAGTTTTCCTACTTATCTCTCCATAGACTCACTTATGTTTTCCCTCTCTTCTTCTGTCAAAATGTGCAGTGCTTCCGCCACTATTCTCCTGAACTCTTTAAGCGTGATAATGGCATACAGATGCATTTAAGCAATCAGCAGAATGGTTCTGAGATGCACAACAGTTTTAGTTTTAAGTTTTCTTGCCCGTTTCAACATTTTCTACTGTGCTT
This sequence comes from Pinus taeda, assembly GCA_000404065.3. Taxonomy (NCBI): domain Eukaryota; kingdom Viridiplantae; phylum Streptophyta; class Pinopsida; order Pinales; family Pinaceae; genus Pinus; species Pinus taeda. The sequence goes on from APFE031268139.1 coordinate 62,634, forward strand.
TGGCTGAGTAAGCCGTAAGCACGTCTTATTGGCTAATGCTTGCATGTTCGTCCTTTTGACCAGTCAAACCTACTGTTTCATTGTTATGCCCTAACTGTTTGCATGATTTGAATTCGAGCTTGCCTGTATGCAGGTCGTGGCTGTCCTTCCATACAGTTTATGCTCCTGGAAGCATATCCTCCGTTGAATTATTTCAACGTAGCAGCTTTGCAATTTAATGACATTGTTTTACAACCCTGCCACCACATCACTACTCCGTTTTCGTTCATGCCAGATCCACGATTTCAAATTCATGAACTCTGCTGTCAGTGCCTCATTATGAAATCATAGTATTGCAAGCCCGCCTAACATCATATTATTTCACCATACCATGCAATTATATCATATTACTCTGCCATACTATGCAATTATATGACTGCAAGCCCACCTACCATAATATCCTTGTTTGCCACTTTCATTATGCAAAAATATTATGTTTAATACAACGCATATGGTATTCAATACATTTCTTTGTTGTATGCGCATATAATGTTTTATTACCTTTATTACTTCCTTTGCACATATATTTCCTTTTGAAATATTTCTCATAATTTTAAAATGACCACCTAGGTCATGTTTAAAATTATTTCCATGTCTAATGTTTGGATTGTTTGTGCAGGTACCATCATGTTGCACTCTTTTGATCCCTTTTTGCTTTTAAGGAAAAATACTTAGGGGTATAGGCTTAAGGTCATGAATATGGAATGAATATAAGATGTACAAGGTTATAGTTAAGGGTTATGGGATATGATAGTTAGGATAATGGGTGGAAAGAATGGAAAATATATACTTTAGCTACTAATCTCAATTTAAAAAAGACTTAAAATTTCTAAAAAAAAAATTGAATTCACAAGAGAAAAATTACTATACTTATACTTCCCTAATAATATTGGATGATGTCTATTGTTCTTTACAAGATGGATGAAGTATTTTGATCAAATGTCTTAGATAGATTGAAAGGTAGAATTTATTTCTACTTCCTGTTCTTTATGCTTCATTGGTTCTGGTTCTTGAATTGTTAGTTGTTGTTCAGGTCCCTTTGCAATGATTTCATGACTCAGGTCCCAACTATCATGCACATGTTTATGCAATATGTACATGTTGCTGCTAATATTTCATGTCCCTCTTCTATTGTTGTTTAGGTCCCAACTGTCATGCACATGTTTATGCAATATGTACATGTTTCTGCTAATATTTCAGGTCCCTCTGCTATTGTTGTTCAAGTCCCAACTGTGAACAATACAAGTTCCATCATCAATTCAGTTGCACAACTAAATTTCTTGTGCCACCTTCCCCCTTGCTTGATATTTGGCTTGTCCTCAAGTCATGCTTGTGTGGAGGATTTTGTGCGAATCAAAGTTTTGATAAAAATAGAACAAGAAAGTGAATTTATACAGTCCAAAACATGTTGGTTTTCCTCTATGAATTCATGTTTACTTGGCGCCAATTTCCTAGTTTTCACTAGCAAATAGTTTTATTTTTTATTTATTTTTATATTATTATATTATTTTATTTATTTATTTATTTTATTTATTTATTTATTTATTTATTTTTTAATTTTTTTCAGTAGTCTACTCTTTATTCTTCTGTAGCACTAGAAGATGGCTGGGTCTGGTGTACCAGTATTTCTAGTTCTGTTCCTTGTATCACTTGTTTCATGAATTCTTCTTTATCAATAGGCCTATTGTAAACTTTGAGCCTATTTCCATTTACCAAAAATGATGTAGATTCCTGGTCAATTGTCTTGATTTGAACAGCTTCATTATCAAATATTTCTTCTATCTCATATGGCCCTAACCAATGTGTTGTGAATTTGGCCTTGAAATCTTTGAATTTGGAGTCAAATAGTAGTGCCCAGTCTCCTTTGTTGAATGTCTTGTTCTTGATGAATCTGTCATGCCACTTCATTCACTGCTACTGTACCAATGTTGTATGTTCTATCCTTGCCGGTGACGTTCATCTAGTTGATTTAATTCCATTATCCATTGTTGTTTTGCTTCAGACAGTTCTAGTCCTAGTTCGGCTACCAATTTATATGTGTGTATCTGAAATACTATGGGTAGTAAGACCTCTTTTCCATACACTAACTGGTATGGACTAAATGCAGTTGTGTTTTTCCATGTGATTCTCTATTCCCATAGTGCATCCCCTAGTTTTTCTAACCGGTCCTTTCTATTCATCTGTACTGTATTGGTCATTATGTTCTCTAGGACTTTGTTTGTTGCTTCCACCTGTCCGTTTGCCTGAGGATGATATGGTGTGGACTTCCTATGCTTTATCTTATATTTTTCTGTAAGATCCCGTACAAGCTTTGAAGTAAACTATGCTCCTTGGTCAGTTACAATCTATCTTGGCACTCCATATCTTACAAATATTTCTTCAAAGAGGAAGGTGACTAGTGTATTTTCTGTTGCTTTCGTGGCTGCCTTTGTCTCCACCCATTTGATGATGTAATCTGTACATACCAAGATGTACCTCTTGCCATTTGATGGTGGATTTATTGGTCCCACAAAATCTAGAGCCCATTGCTCAAATGGTTCTATTAGGACTTGTGGTTTGAGTGGCATCTCAGCTGATACTATTGGTCTCGCTATTATTTTGCAGCTGTCACACCGCTTGACATATGCCTTGGAGTCTTTGAAGATTGCTGGCCAGTAGTAGCCTAATTGCAGCACCTTGTAGGCTGTTCGTTTGTCTGCAAAATGACCACCACATGGTTCATCATAACATGCTTTCAGGATTTCTAATATCTCATCCTCTCTCACACATTTTCTTATTATTAAATCTGAACCAGTATAAAACAAATCACCATTTACCCAACTATATCTAGAACTTTCTTTAATAATTTTTCGTTTTTTTTCTTTGAGAATTGTGTTGGAAATTTCTCAAAAGATAGATAGTTTGTTATGTCTGCAAACCATGGTGTTTTTACTGCTATTGCAAAAAAATGTTCACACAAAAATTTGTCCGCAACTGGATTTGGATTGTTGGGTGAATGTATTCATGAAAGAAAGTCAGCCACTTGATTTTCTCTACTTGGTCGATCTTGAATTGTGATGTTAAATTCTTGCATTAATAGTAACCATCTTGTTATTCTCCCACTGGTGATAGATTTATTCATCAAATATTTTATTGTTGAATGATTTGTATGAATAAATACTTGGTATCCCATTATGTAATGCCTGAATTTATTTACTGCATGTATTACGGCTAACATTTCTTTTTCTGTGACTATATAGTTCAATTCTGCAGGTGTTAAGTTCTTGCTTATGAAGTATATTACATAATTGAATAGATTCTCTTTCTGCCCAAGTGATGCACCTATCACAGTATCAGATGCATCAGTTGAAATATGAAATGGCAGAGACCAGTTTGGTCCACAAAGAATGGGTGCAATTGATAGTTTTTCTTTCAATATCTAGAATGCATTTTGACAGTGATTTGTCCATCGAAATTCAACATCTCTTGCTAATAACTTGAATAGAGGTTGGGCTATTTTACTAAAGTTTTCTATGAAGTGTCTATAGTAGCCTGCATAACCCAGGAAACTCCTTACCTCTTTTTGTGTTGTAGGTGGCATTAAATTCATAAGGACTTGTATTTTTGTTGGATCCACCTTAATTCCTGAAGCAGAAATATGGTGTCCCCAAACTATGCCTTCTGTCAACATCATATAGCATTTTTCGTTACTCAATGACAAATTTGTTTCTATGCATTGCTTCAAAACGTTCTCAATATTATTGAGGCAATCGTCATATGTGTTTCCATAGACTGTGAAGTCATCCATATAAACTTCTACGCATTGATGGATTAGATCAGTAAATATTGCAAGCACTGCTCTTTGGAAAGTTACTGGTGCATTGCATAACCTGAATGGCAAGACATTATATGCATAGGTTCCCCATGGGCAGGTGAATGTTGTTTTGTCTTGGTCTTCTATTGCTATTCTAATTTGATTGTACCCACTTAACCCATCCAAGAAGGAGAAAAAATTCTTTCTAGCTAATGAGTCTAGAAGCTGGTCAATGAATGGTAGTGGAAAATGATCTTTTAATGTTGCTTTGTTTAATTCCCGATAATCTACACATACCCTCCACTTCCCGTTTTTCTTTGGTATTATAACCAATGGAGAAACCCATTGACTATCTGAAATAGGACAAATGAACCCAACTTTAAGCAATATTTGCAGTTCTTCCTTCACTATTTCTTTCATCATGGGATTCATTCATCTATGAGGTTGCCTTACTGGTCTGATCTGATCATCTGTATAGATGTCGTGGATAAATGTATTGGGATGGATTCCTTGCATGTTTGTATAATCCCAGGCAAAAGATTTTGAACATTTTTGTAATAATGCAATTACCTCTTGTTCTTGTGATGATTGCAAATGGTTTCCAATGTTCAAATGTTTTCCAGGATATATGTCAATTGTTTTTGTTGTTGAATTGGTAATTGTATTTACAGGAAAAATGTTTGTAAAAGAGTTTCGTAAGGATTGAACTGTACAAGTTTCTTGAAAACATTTGTTCAAGAGATTACTTGCAACTTCATATTGAATCTCTCTAAGCTACTCTGAAATATTTGGTTTTGAGATGAAAATATCCATTAAATCCTCATTCTCTTCTTCTTCTCTAAGGTCAAAGACTTGATTTATACTTAAAAATGATTTAGTTTGCTACTGTTCTTGAGTTTCAGGTATTGATTCTAAAGAAGATGATTGTGTAGGTGAATAAAATGTAATGTGTTTCCGTTCATCTCCATGTGAAATAATCATACTTCCAAATCTGCATCCTATAAAGGCATCAGTCGTGGCTAGCCATGGTCTGCCTAACTTTAGAGGATGTCCTCCCAAATTTGTTTTTGGCTGCAAGATAAGGAAGTCAACAAGATACTCCCATGAATCCAAAGAGACTATGATATCTTCTAGTATTCCTTCTGGGAAAACTTTAGATCTGTTTGCTAATTTTAGAATCGTAGAAGTTGATCTAATGTGGTTTAAATGCAGATTTTTCATTGTCTCCATAGTCATTACATTTATAGTTGCTCCCAAATCTATTAATCCGTGTGGAACTGAGAAATTATTTATTGAAATAGTAACCATAGGGATACCAGGATTAATATATTTCTCTACCATTGTTTGTGTTGACATGAGGCTTGCTAATTTTCCAACGACTTGGATTGTAGTAGGATCCTTCTTCTTTTCACCAATTTTCTTAATGCATAATTCCTTTATTGTTTTAGCATATATTGGTATTTCTTTAATTTTCTTTCAATAAAGGAATTTTTACATAAGCATTTTTCAATTGATCCAAAATATCAAATTCAGGAAGGTTCATTTCTTTTTGTTGCTCTACTAACCTCTCAGGATAGGGTGGTGTTTGAGTCATAATAGTTTTTCCTTTCTGAATTTGTGTTTCAGATTGTGATGTTTCAGGTGGTTCTCCTTTCCCAATTGGCTCTTCTATGATTGGAGGAGAATCCTTTGTAAGCACCTTTCCAGACCTTAAATGGACATTATTTACAAGAAGAATAGAATATGTTGGAAAATATGTTGTTTCTTCTACAGTGTACGTAGGTTTATCCATCTTATTGTTCGGATTTTCCACTGGTTGGGCTGGTAATTGAGTTGGTCTGGGTTGGTTCGAAGGTAGCTGTAGCTGTTGTGGCTGTGTTAATAATGGCGAAGAATTTTGTTGCGGTAATGGCATGGACTGCATATATGCAGAATTTTGTTGCGGAAATGGCATGGACTGTGGATATTGTTGTTATAAAAATGGTTGTTGATATTGTTGATGGTATTGTTGTTGGTATTGTTGAGGTGGTTGGTTTCCATAACCATATCCTCTCCATCCTTGTGCAAGTTGGTTTGGATATTGTTGTGGAGGCCAAACTTGCCATGGAATTGGAGTATTCCAAGAATTTTGAGGCAGATATGGATAGTTTTGTTGAGGGAATTGTTGCAAATTTTGTTGAGGCAGCCTTGGTTCCAAGGTTTTCGTAGTGCCACATAATATAAACCTTCTGTTCCTTGCACTTATTCCATTGGATTCATTTGCAATTCCTTCAACCTTAGACAATTTTCTATTGAATGGTTTTCTGTACAAAGACCACATACTTAAACATTATCCAAAGGAAATTTTCTTAATGGATGTTTCTTTCTACATTTGGAACAAAAGATTGCTAAAGCTTGTTCTTGTTCTTCTTTCTTCTTATTTGCTTTTAGAACATCTACCTAAGTTCCTAATGTACTTAGGAGGTCATTTTTGAAGTTTTCTAATAAGCTCCCTATTTCTGCTCTTGTTACTCCTCCTACTGCTGATTTTGCTGCTTTTGAACTCCCATCTCTCTTTCCAGATTTTGATCTACCTCTAGAATATTTTTGACATAATTCAGCAATTTCATTAAATGGAAAGTTTGAAATGTCTCCCTTTCCCATCACATTCAGAATGTCAAGATATTCATCTCTTATACCTTTGAGAAAGATTGTTTGAATGGTTTCCTGATTTAGAGAGTGTTTGGATTTTTGTAGATTATATGCAAATCTTTCTAAGTATTCTTCTAGACTTTCTTCTTCTTCTTGTGTCATTCTGAAAACATATTCCTTTGAGTCCCTAGGCCTACAATAGGCTTGATACTTTTTAATAAAGACTGATCTCATATCATCCCAAGAAGCTATTGTTTGCTCTCCTAAACCCATGAACCATTTTAAAGCTGCTACTTTCAATGTAGCAGGAAAGAGATGAAGTTTGTGTGCATCATCAGTGTATCCATATGTTCTAGATAGGATATCAAATTCAAACATGAAAGAATCAGGATATTCTGTTGACATTCCAAAAAAATTTGGCAATACAGAAGGTGGAATAATTTTCATTTTCACCTCTTCTCCTAATATTGCACTTGTATCTACTATTGGAAAGCCAAATGTAACTTCCTCATCACCTCCATCTCCTTGTCTTTTCCTATCCTCTTCTATCTTTCTATCATTTTCTCGTTTTGCCTCTTCCTCTCTTTGTCTTCTCCATTCTCTTTGTTGTCTTTCATATTCAAGTCATTGTTCAGGAGTAAGAATAACAAATCCATCTCCCTATTCTGCCATAGCTTTAGTTGTTTCAATGTTAATTTGAGGTTCAGGTCATTCAAAGACAAGTTGACTTATAGATTCAAAGATAGGTTGTTTTTCTTTAACAATTTCCTTTTGTTTTCCTGAAGTTGATAACTATTTTCTTTTTACCCCCCGGTCTAACAAAGTTTTCTCTCAATTAAAGTTAACCTTTGTCTAGTTCTTTGTTTTTTTTCCAATTCCTCAATTGTTGGATTACTAGTAACTGGTGTTGTTGGCTTTGATGGTCCTACCTCTATTTGTGGGGGGTTTTTAATAAATCTACCTTGAGGATCTCTATATCTAGGCATAAAGAAACATAACTAAAAGGAATGTAACTAATTTTTTTATTTTTGTTTTATGATTTTTTTTAAAGTTTGTTTGCTTATCTTCCTATTGACTATGCCAAGATTTTCCTCCCCGGCAACGACACCAAAATGTTGAGCTAATTTATTCACACAAATTAACACAAACATTCTTTATCAATCTAGGTTGGTAATACTTGAAGGAAAGTCCACTATATATGAATATCAGATGTAATCAAACTTGAAAGATAAGTTTTTCAAAAACTAAAGAAGTGCATATTACAAATATAACCTATATTAACAATTCCAATTCACTTTTTAAAGAGGGAAAGCTAGAATGGCTCTTAACTTAAGAGGTCCAATTCTTCCTTAATTATTACTTGATGAACAGAAACTAGAAACTAATAGCTTAAGATGGAAAAATTATTAATGAAGGGAGGCTCCTAACTTAAGAGACCTTTGGCATGTTCCATCATAATTCATTCACCATAATGCTATCAATTAAAACAAAAAATAAATAAGAAAACTGCTTGCATGTAATCAAGGAAAACTAGTTACAATTCACCAAATTAACAGAAGGAGTGCTCAACTTGAACACTTTGTTTTTACAACTTACTAAAGCGATGAATAAACTAAAATTTAATGAAATAAATCATCACACATTAACCATAAACCAATCTGAAACAAAGCATGTAAACAAGTTCTACAATAACCAGATTATGGAAAATTAAACTAGTTTAAACAAAGAAGTGTACTTAGCTTGGAATGGGGGCCCTCCACCCTTGCTTTGCACACTTGGAGATTGATATCAGAAGCTTAAAATGAGTCACACATCCACATTATTGAACAGAAAAATAGTAGTAGAACAGGTTCTTCAAATTAGCTCTCAACTCCAAAATGTCTCAGCATGAAATTATACAAAAGTCAATACATAAGCCATCAAAGTCTTGGCTTTAAATAGAATTATTGTGAAACAAACTGATCTATAATCCTTCTAACAAACATACCTACTCATATTCACCTATCTGAGTTGAATTCATCAATCCCATCCCAAGAAATATGGTCAATCCCATAAAATCTAAAAACTGCTCTATTTCTATGTATTTTCTGAGTGACTAGTCATGGTTGACTAGCACTAAATGGGCCTAATAAATCTTGTTTTGATCGAACCAAGTAGAGATGGCGCAGTCCTAGTTCCCAAGCTATCCATCTATGCATCAAAATCATGCCCAAGTGTCCTGAAAACATGTCATCCATATAGCTATTACAGGAATTTCTGAATTTGTCAATATTTGCACTTGAAACCAAATTTTCATAAAAACTTTAGAATTTGAAAAGTTAAAATTAAATACCCGAGTAGACATGAAATACATCAAAATGGGATGGATAAAGTGGAAAATGGATGGAAAATAGATGGATTAAGTAATTTTCCTTTAGAAAAAATAATACCAAAATCGAGCGCCAACAGTCACCAGTGGAGTCGCCAACTCTGATGTGAGGTAAAATGCACGGTGTATGGAGAATGAAAACTACCTTCAAAGGCCTTCCTGGGACCTTTGATAGACTGTAAGATTATCTGTAGAAGCTACTAAGTTATACACATGTTCAGCTATCAAATATCAATTAACAAAGTATGGAAAGAGGATTACCTCAAGTCTCCTTCTAGATTTGTTTGGAGATCGCAATGCAGCCAAGAAGAACTTTGTCAAAGCCGACTTCAAATCAATTCCTTCACAAAGGAAAGGCAAACACAATCACATCATACAATCTTGAAAACTAATATATGAATACGCATTGAACATCTATTTTCATACAACTAAACTACTCATCTAAACAAGTATTTAATGAACCACTTAATAAACAATGTTACCGACACTATGGAGTAGGGAAAACAACCACAGTTCTGTATTAATAACGGAAGATTGATTACAGCCATCCATTGTATCAGTCTTCCTTTGCCCCTTCCGCTTCTCTCTCTCTCTCTCTCTCTCTTCTAGCTCACTTCTTCAGGTATGTGACAGTTCATAACAGCTTAGTGGGCTATCCTTCCAAATGCTCTGACCTCTTTCACAATGACCCTCACCTTGCTTATATAGCAATTGAATTAGGGTTTCCAAGTTCTTCATAGAGTTCACTAGGGTAAAAGCAATGAACTTGCTCTCCTTTTCAGCTCTTTCCCACTGGCCTTCCTTTCTTAGACTAGAAATCCTGCAAATATCTCGATTTTGGATGTTTCCTTGCTTTTCTTGAGCAAATTTAGGGATAAATATCTAGATATTGGCGAGTCAATTTTTTGGTTTGACCCATTGAACTTCCCTTAGTTTCACTAATGTTTCCCCTAGTCTAACAAATTGAGTTAGTAGGGTCACTAATGCGCCCTTAGGCTTGGTAACAAGCTTTATAAAGCAAGTTTTTAGTGTGTAGCCAGCGTTAGTGTGGAATCAAGGCCTGCAATTGTGGTCTTTGCTTTAGCCATCATGTCTTTCACCTCTGAGTTAACGAGGAGGTCATTTTGTTGTATAATAATAGACATAGGAGTGAATGGGGTGACCTGCACTGCAATGGTCTCCGATTTAGTTGAGAATGGCAAATCAGTAGAAAATCATACCCATAGGGCAATTGCAGGGAGTAACTGTGGATATTGAGGGAGTGAGCGCGCTGGTGGATTTTGAAGTAATAGAGATTGTTGATGACAACAATTCCTACCCTACACTCCTAGGAATTGATTGGGCCACTGAAATGGATGGGGTAATTAATCTGAAGAAGTGAAAGATGATATTTGAGAAGAAGTAACTACACATCATAATACCCCTGGATCCTGCTAAAGGATCGCAATATACGGAACCAGTCCGCGACTATGAGAGTGATGATGCTCTAGACTGCATATACAAGATAAAAATGCAAGACCAAGACTTGGTGAAACCCACCGTGAATGGGTGGATTACATGGGAGTGTGAGAGTTCTTGTACTTTGGATTCCAATGAAGAAATAAAACATTGGAAGAATCGATTACATGAACTAACTACGTTGAATTCCAATATGATAACTCGCTCGCTAAATTGTGTCGTCAGAAGAAAGAAATCTGCTTACTTATGATGGTCTAAATGTGGTAGATACCTTCTTAGATGCATTTGAAAGGGAGGTGCTAGAAAAGCAATGCTTCCAGGCCTTGGACAAGGAACTACGCACTACGCCCGCAAGATGGTTGGGTACACACAAAGGAAGATTTGATGATTGGCGCAAATGTAGGAAAATGATGCAAGCATGATTTGGGAAGCCTAAGATGCGACTAACAAACAAGTATGATGGACAAGATGATCCATGCATGTAGCTGGCCAAAGCAGAGAAGATCCATTCTACCACTGAGCATGAAGGGCTAGTTATGGTGTATGTGCTCCATAAGTACTGACACTACTTGCTAGGAGGCCACTTCAAGATGTATACGAACCACTTTTCACTGAAGTACTTGGTCAATAAGCCTGTGTTGGGGGGCCGAATTTGAGGATGGCTTTTATTGTTCTAGGAGTACAATTTCGAAGTTGTTGTGAAGCCTGGACGATTGAACGTAGGACCAAATCACCTTTCGTGCATCGAGACAGGGGAGGAACCTACTAGTTTGGAGGAAGGATTACCTGACACATAGCTCTTTGTCGTGCATGTCACTGATGGACATTTCAAGGATATAATACAATTTCTAACAACTGGAGCTGTGTCGGAAGGATACTCTATCCAGCAAAAGAAGGAATTAGTGGTGCAAATAATAGACTTCTCTATCATTGCTGGGCATCTATACAAGAGGGGAATGATGAAATACTCCGAAGGTATGTACCTGAGTTTGAACCAAGAAGCATCCTCATGGATGCTCATGGGGGCGTCGTGGGAGGACATTATGTAGGAAGAGAAACCATGCAAAAGATTCTATGTGTCGGGTTATGGTGGCCAACCCTTCATTATGATTCAAAATCATATTGCAAGGTGCGTGATATATGTCAGCGGACAGGAAAGCCATCACGGAGGGATGAAATTCCTTTGAATCCAAAAGTAATGTTGTAACCCTTTGAAAAGTGGGTAATTGATTTTGTAGGACCTATTTAGCATCAAGGAAAGATAGGCGCGAGGTACATTATCACTGCGACAGAGTACTTGACTCATTGGGAAGAAGTGCAGATAGTGAAGGATTTCATGGGTGCAACTGCCGTGAAGTTTCTATTTGAACATGTACTGATGCAATTTGGCTGTCCAAAGATCTTGATGAGCGATCGTGGCACGCACTTCCTGAATGAGACGATCAACGCACTGGCGAAGGAATTTTAGGTGTATCACCAAAGGAGCACACCTTATCACCCACAGGCTAACAGGACAGTGGAGGTGTTCAACAAAGTGCTTGAAAATGTGCTGACCAAGGTATGAAATGCTCAGCGAAGTGATTAGGACCTACACATGCCTGTAGTGTTATGGGCTTATTAGACGACATGCAAGACATTGATAGGATAGACACCTTTTAGGCTTGTCTATGGAGTGGAAGCCATAATGCCTATGGAATAAATCATGCCTAGTATCCGCATACCAGTGCTCATAGGCATGATAGATAACGGAGCCTTGGAGGAGAGGCTCACGAATTTGGATGAGCTTGAAGAAAACTTTTTGGCTAGATTTCACCAGTAGGTCCAAAAGCAGTGTGAAAACGCATGGCATGATTGACACATTAAGTTGTGCACCTCTAAGGTGAATGACTTGGTGTTATTGTATGATAGTAATTTTGATAAATTTCCAGGGAAACTCAGGATGCACTAGTTAGGGTCATATGTTATTAAGGATATTACCGAGGAGGCACGGTACAACTGGTTAACTGAAATGTAGATCCCTTCCCAGGTAAAGTGAATGGCGGTCACTTGAAGCCATACACCGACGATCCGACGATGTGACTATATGAAAGTAGCATAGTCTTAGTGCTCCAGGCAGCTAAAAGGAGGTGCGGGACTATAAACTACATTGCTCGATAACTATGCAATGTCAGGACTGCGTGAAGCAGCGAAGTGTCACAGGGTCCGTGATAATGCTAAGACAGTTGCGTTGTCACACAGGTCTACTGGAAGGTGACTGTTAAAGTCACTATTCACAATTTGATGGTTGGGTTGAGGCCAAATGGAGTGGGTGGCAAGCATTTAAGGTGAACTTATGGGTTAGATTCTTGAAAATATGCCACAAATCTAGAATTAATGGGCCGAATGTGGGGGTAACGGTCGAATTCAAATTCCAAAGGCCCTATAAATTACAAGTGGTTGTCCAGTGAAAAGCACTTGAAATTTTGAGAACTGAGTTGTTGTGCACTCAAGTATACATGAACTGAGACTTATTTGAGACTTTGAAACGAATTCGTTGTTTGAGCAACTACCAGGGACACTGAAGGAATTGTGGAATAGCACTATGTCAGCACCTGTAGAAGCCATGGACACGGGAGTAGTGACAGCCGAGGAAGCCGCATAGGAAATTGCAGAAGTGGAAGCCCCAAAGAGCACTAGAGTGATAGTTGAGGTTCCTAAATCACCCAGAACACTGCGACCTAAGAAGGATAAGCAAGCCATGATCTCGATGTGCGTCTCACCCATAAATCTACAGAGGACCAAGCTCACTTTTTAGGAAAAGGGGAAGGCCATTAATATGGACACTGATGAGGAGGAGTCTGAAGAAATCCTGGTGGATGAGGAGGATGTAGAGATGGAAGTTAAAACCCAGGGTGTGGACCCTATTACCCAATTACCTGAATATGTTCCTCCGCGAAAGGGCAAAGCTAAAGTGTTGAAGGACATAGATGAGAGCAAGAACTCTCTGCAAACTCTGCTGCTCCCAGACGATATTATTTTTGAGGGACTGCACTTGGGGTGGGTTCTTGTGTTGAATTTTGAAGATTGGGACCTTGCAGACCATGAGAAGTTCCTGCATTTAGCGACTGATAAGCTAATGCGCCAAAGGATTGACGTGATTGCTAGAACAATTCAATTGGAGCTATGAACATGGATCAGAGGTGTAGAGAAAGATGGATTACTTAATCTACTTTGGGTGCCACATTACCACCGTGCCCAAGTGATTGTCTTCGTCATCACGTAGCTGCTCTCCTTGGTGCATGATGGGTATTTGTGGCTGGAGGAGCCCATCCCGATCAAAGGCCATCTAATTCACCAGATTACATGGCTACCTTACTTAGGCGAGGATCCATCCAACATTTTAGAGGGAAATGTGGTGAGTTCACCCTCGCGAAAGCAATGAAGAAGAAGTTCAAGCTAGAGAAGAAGAAGAGAGGGTATGCCATCTCCAGCATTAACAACCTTGCAGTCAAGGTCGCAACACAAATATTAGCAGGGAAGGTGATGCGGAAGTGTCGTGCGGATGAGGTGCCCATGCTAGTGGTTGCACTAGCGGCCCAATGTGTGGAAGGAGTCCAGTTCAACTGGGCGAACTATCTATGCGGCGAGCTCCTTGTGAACTGTCACAAGGCACAATAGCAGGGCAAAACATTTCACTACGCATGGCTCCTGTTGTCGATAGTATTGGTGGCATGGGAGCTGCCCGAAGATAGCCATTTCCCTTCGGTTGCATTGGACCTTCCAGAGGTAGCGAAGTACGCTTCATTGTGGGTGACCAAGGATGCATAGTGTATCAGAGAAAGTAAGATCTTTTGGGTCCTAATATAGATGAATATATATATGGGTATCAATCGCCAGCCATGGTTGTCACCCATAGTATACGCTAGTCTATAGAGATTTGCAAAGTTCAAAGCATATTTCCACCATGTTTTTATTAGGGCACGGAAGGACCCCATAAAGACATGGCACAACTTACCGTACCTGGTGACTGCCGATGAGATATTTGCAGTCCTTGAGTCTTGGCCACTGAAGTGGTGTACTCCAACTGGCTCTGTAGTGGAAATGAAAAATTCTGCCATGCAGCGCAAGAAGGAAGACACAAATCTTTGGATGGCATAGTTGGTGGAAAAGCACGGGAAGGAGGAAGCAACAGCTAAGGCCCAGGCAGTGCGCGATGCTACGAAGTTGGCAGAACATTAAAAAAGAGGAGAAGAAGAGCGCGAAGGACAGAAGTCACCTTCACCCAAACCAAAGATAGACACAGAACAAGGTGGTGCAAACCCGTAGATAATGTCCGCCCAACTCAAGCATCCTTGACCATGAGAGTAGACAGTGCCACGAAAGAAAACAAAGGCATCAAAGACATATTTTGACCCAATCACCCTCACAAAAGGGAATTTCATTTTATTGGTGAAACAGTGAGGGATGTCAATGCGGGGGTCCTCCAATAGTTCAAAGAACAACACCAGTTGGTATTGGGGGCTCTTCGGATAGAGTTGCAGGATTTGTAGGTTCGCACACCATAGGCTGGCACAGTGTCCACCAGCGTTGCGATCGACACTTCGACTACCGAGGAAATGTTGCACAGAAGGGTGACCAACATGATAGTGCTACCAGATGGGGCACTTACTATAGAGAAGGAGGTTGACAGGCCCATGGTTAGCAGTTTGAAAGGGGTAGGCTTGAACATGGTTGTGCTCCCTCAGGAGATGCTCTACCTCTTACAGGATGGAGTAAACATAGAACTTCGGGCTAGGGAAAGTTGCGCTCTACAAGTAATGAGCGAGCAACACATCAACATTGAGCACTTGGGCCTACAACACAATGAGGCAGTGCAGAAGAACAAACAGATAATGAAGGTAGTGAGGAAACCTGCCGAATGGTCTCGCAGTTGGCCATTCATGCAAAGGAACCAGTTGAGGTACGCGTCCGCAAGTTAGCCACAGGGGTGCATGAGGATTGAGCAGAGATGGCTAGGGTTCAAATGGATCTGAACCTACAGATCATAGAATTGAAATTGAAGGCTCAGCCTTCAACTCTATTGGAGTGAGGGAATAACATACCACCACTGTTACAACAACAATAGTTGTGGTTGACAGTGTAGTGGCAAACTACATGGAGCTCTTCGAATAGTCATTTGAGGTCCTAACCACCCGATAGGAGGACCCCGAATGTAGAGTGACAAGAGGCAGAGGCATGCCAGGTACAACAAAGGTACGAAGAAGTAAAAGGGACTGCGCAGATGGTTGCCCTTGAACAGAGGCTTCAATGGATGCAGGAGGTAAAGGCGCTCAGAGAACAAGTGGATGTCGCTCAGCATAAAGAAGCAGCCTTAAAAATGTGCCTACAGCCATGGATAGATGAGGCTTACGTGATCACAACTTCCATTAAAGGAAAGCTCGCAAAACTATAGGCAGCTTAGCAGAATATTCAGATCAACAGTTCAGCAGTAGCCACCAAATAGCACATGGAAGAAGCCTAGGAGGCGGCCACTCAATGCACTGCCAAAGTTGCAGTGATCCAAACAGAGTTGGGAGGTCTTCATGCTAAGATCTCTGCACCTGCAGAACGACTCGAGGGTGAGTCACGATGTTTGTGTTAGGGGCCCATTGCGCATGGGATTCCCCAAGGGAAGTTTTGGGGCTTAAAGCCGATATTTTGGTCCAATTTTGTAATGAAAATGTAAAGACTCCGCATTTTGTGGTCGTGGAGCGCGTAGATGTTAAATAGTCATAGGGTTGTCTACCCTTATTTTGATAATGTAGTATCAGTTGTCAAAGATCTACCAATGGTCCGTGGATGATGGATTGTATAAATAGAGCTAAGCTCTAAGTAGTTTAGGGCATAATAAGGAAAAAATCAATGATCGAAGACGTATGAGAAATAGCTTTGAAGTAGGAGTCTAAGTTTTGGGTCCTAGTGTAGGTAGAGGCTGTGCAACTAAGTGCGCAGAGGCCTAGAAGTCTGCAGCTAAGTGTGCAGACCCCTACAACTCAATGCAAAGGGTGAGTCGAGTCTATAATCATTTGGAATTATCAATAAAAGAGAAGTATTCTATAATTTCTGCGTCTTTATTTATTGTTTATGCATCTATTATATTGGGTATGAATTTCACTTCTAATGCTTATATGATGCATGAATGTCTATAACTATATTGGTTAAGTGAACGAAAGTAAGAACATTTTGTTTACGTGAAGCTAACTAAGATTTGTTAATAAGATAAGTAAGATACTTAGCGTAGTTTGGGAGATATTGTAATTCACTACCCTAGTAGTGCGAAAGGACTTCAGCCCGTAATTGGGGCTGTGCGAAACCGATTGTAACATTTCACAAAGGTACTGAAGGGTAGAACAGAGGGATAAGAAACCTGTGTGAAGGTGGGTATAGTTGGAATAAACCAACATCACAACCATCTCAAGGGTGTGGAAACTTGGTTCCAGCATTCCCCTATAGTGATCGGGTGAGACTTCAGTCCGCGCTCCGCGGACTGATGCCGAAAAGGCCAGTATTTAGGGATTTGTTTGGCTAACTAACGCTAAACCTAGGTCAGGCCCCACAAGCCAACGATGAGGTAATGGACTTCACACTGTGCACCCTACCATATATACAGTGACTTGAGTAGTCAGGACCCAAGAACCCCATGTAGTTCTCATTCCTCATTTGGATTTATGGCTCAGACGCTTAGAACCAAACATGTTTAACTGGTGTGAAGGGATGTTGACCAGTGTAAAGGCTCAACTGAGCAAGTTGAAGAGGGGGGAGACACAAATCTGTACTTGTGGGAATCTAGCAGTAAGCTTATTCTTTGAGAAGATATTGGTGATGCGACCCACGACATTGGACTATGTGGTCTATCCACTATTAAGAGAACCACACATGACAAGATTTTGTTCAATCTTGCCATGAGATGAAGGTGTGCACACAAGTAGCTAGTTCCTAGATGCCTACTAGAAGTGGTTGAGAGTAGAAAAATTACTAGTGAATGAATATCCATATGATGGGGTAGACTTTGAGGGAGATCCGGACATGGCATTTCCCCCAAGTGAAGATTTCGGTGCAAGACAATTTTTTCTTTTAATTTTCGTGGTTCTATAATTTTGTGGATTTTTGGAATGAATACATAGGTACTAAAGGACGATAGGTTATGTAGATGTGGCACTCATACACCCAGTAGGATATTCTCCATTGTAGAGACATGTACCAATTTACCAAGCACCAGTAGTACCAAAAGAGGTGGTCGAGGAGGATGAGGAGTTGCGGGAGTTTACTCGTAAGGTGGACGGGTTGACGTTAGGAGTTCCACCGAGGAGTATAGATGATACCCCTCCACATATGTAGAGGAAAGCCATAGGGGATGCCTCATCCCACTGTCAAGGCCTTCTCCACTACATATTGAATGTGGTATTATGTTACCATGAGCACCACTGAGTGGGATTGCATCATAGGGATGTGGAGTTTTTGATATTTTTCATATATATGACAATGAGGGCCTCAGTTTCCCAGTATTGTAACTATGTATCCAGACTTTTATATATAATAAAATGACACCCTCTATGTGTTTTTCGATAGCCTATGTACAATGGATGTGTATGGTTTAAAATTTATAAATGTGACAAATGCCAATCTAACACATAATTAGGCAATGAGTTGGCCAATTGGTTCTGGTCTCAAGGAATATGGATGTACTAAATATAATAATTTGAACGCTCCAAGAGATGCACCTGGAAAAACTAACAAAGGAGGGTTGGGTTCCTTACAACATATGGACGGTTTAGCTGAGACACTAAGCTGAGAGTTAAGTGGAACAACTAAGTAGTGTATGCCAAGGCGACTAGCCTCGGTTAAGAGCTCAATGAAAAAACTATATTCAGCCACATTGTTTGTTACAGGGTGAAGACAAACACCTCATAAACTTACAATCCCATCGGTGGGGGAAAAGAGAACCCAAGCAGCGGAAGCAACATTTCGAGTGTAACAGCTTGCACCATATGTGAAGCCTTGATAAGGTAGTGAGGGTGTTGACATCTTTGCACCAAAGACCAGACACAAGAATTAGACAGAGGACCCAGGAAATTAATGATAAGTAAAAGAAAACTCATCACATGCACACCTATATATACTATGTGCAAGTAACGATGCAGACAAACTAAGCATAATAACATTTGAGGTAGAGCCCATTACGCAGCTCTGACAGTGGATTCCCTTCATAATAAATTAACTCATATGCTCCCTTATTGAGAACACATTTAACAATGTAGGGACCATTCCACAATAGTTCAATTTTACTAGAACCTAACTTATCATGGTCTTGGTCATAAACCAAAATAATATCACACTTAGAGAAGACACACAATTGGATAGGTTTATCATATTGGGCCCTTACTCTCTTCTTATGGATTTCATTATTGACCAGGGAGAGAAGGCGTGTTTCATCAAGTTGGTTAAGTTGTGCTACGTTTGTTTCTTCAGCTGAGGTGTTAGGGAGTAACTTGACAACTAATTCAAGAGAAGAGATTTCACACTGGATAAGAAAGATGGATTCAACCCCATACACCAATTGGAATGGAGTAAAGCCAGTGGAATATTTCACTAAGGTACAGGATGCCCATAAAGCAGATAATAGCATAATATGCCATTTGGATTTGTGTTTTCCTACCATTCATTGTAACATTGTTTTCAAATTCCAATTAATGGCTTTGACTTTACCATTGGCTTGTGGATAATATTGGGAGGAATGCTTGTGGCAAAAACCAAACTTGGTAGCTCATTCTTGCATCATATGATTTTGAAAATGTTTTCCATGATCAATCACGATCCGTTTGGGCACACCAAACATAGAGATTACATGGTTTAAAATGAATAGGGAAGCAGTATCATCATTATTAAGATGCGTAGGCATAGCTTTTCCCAATTTGGTAAAATAGTGGATAGTGACAATGATATAATGGTGACCATGGGTGAAGGGTGGGTTCCATTGCATAAAATCAATGCCCCACTGCGTTAAAGGTCCGATAATGATGACTAGATGTAATTGAGCTAGGTGAGTATGCATATTTCAAGAAACGATTTGATAGGGATGGTATTTTTGGACTGTTGTAATACAATCCTTGAAAAGTGAAGCACAAAAATAACTAGTGCACAAAATTTTTTGGGCAATGATAAGCACATACAAATGACCACCACATGCCCCTACATAGAAATCATTTGGAGCATTTTCAACTTTGGAATGAGTAAGACATGGACGTAAAATAGTGTCAACACCTCGACGGTAAAGGGTGTCATCGATAATGAGGCAATGTCTAGATTGGTGGTGTATACGTCATCAGTCATCACGAGACAATTCAAGCAGAAACTGTTGAGTTTGAAGATACAAAAAAATGTCGTCATACCAAAGGTCATAAGTGCTAATGAGGAGCAAGTGTTGGCTTGTAGGGGCCTGACCCAGGTTCAGAGGTGATTTAGCCAAACAAATCCTATTACTGTTGGCCCTTTTTGCAACAATCCGTAGAGCACAGACTGAGGTCTCACCCAAAGTAGTATGCGAGGGTGCTAGAACTAGGTTTCCATGCCGTAGAGATGTTTGATGAGTTCAAGTGGTCTAGGGTTTGACCCTACATACATGTCGTTACACGCACTTACCTGTACCTCGCAGCCTGAGATGCTACATTCCTGTAGCCATACTTGGAGGCCCAATGTTGTTAATTGATTACTTAACCTACTTGTATGCGTTAAAGTATACTTAGCAATATAAATCATTCATACAAGTGTGTGGAGTGAATAAGCAATATATTTGCAATTTATATCAAGCATGTAATAACCCAAGAATAGATACACAGAATTAAGATAAAACTTCTCTTTATTATTTTCTTCCCCGGTTATAGACTTGACTCCACCATGCGCACTCAGCTACAAGGGTCCGAGCTTTGAGCTACGGACTACTAGGCCTCTGTACACTCAGCTGCAGAGCCTTCTCCTACCTTATGACCCAAGACACACTTAGACACTTAGACTCTTGCTCTTCGCTTCTAATTCACTATCTCTTTCTTCCGTTTTCTTTTACACTTAGAGCCTCGATCTATTTATACAATCCCATGGTCTATGGATCATGGGTAGGCCGACATTACATTACAAGACTAGGGCGGACAACCCTATGACTCTATCATACATTTTACGCTCTACACCTGCAATTCACAGAGTCTTTACAATAAGATTAAGTCAAAACATGGGCTTTGAGCCCCAAAACATGCCTTAGGGGTATTCCATGCCCAACAGGCCCCCAACACAAACATTGTGACTCACCCTCGAGTCACTCAGTCAACACGGTGATCTTGGTGTGGAGTCCCTTCAACTGTTCTCGAACTGTGCTAAGGTTCGCAGTGCACTAAGTTGTTGTTTGCTGAATTTGTTGCATCCTCTGTTCGGAGACCTCTATGTTTGAATTGTTTCCATACATCTGTACCGGTATCTACGGCATCTATTTATTTTCCCGCGCCTTTTTCCAGCTCCTCAAAGCGTGAAGGCTATGCTTCTACCAGCTAGTCAGATAGCCAGCCCACCCGTGTATGGCTTCAAGCGCCTGCCATTCGCTTTGCCTGGGAAGGATTCTCCATTTAGTTTGAATAGTTAGACTGCACCTTCGTTTGTGACCTCCTTAACCATGTATGGTCCCAACCAATGCATTCTGAATTTTCCCAGAAATTTTTCAAACTTACTATCATATAGCAGCACTAAGTCATTTACCTTGAAGGTGCAGAACTTAATATGGCAATCATGCCAAGCCTTTTCACGCTACTTTTGTACCTGCCAATGAAAACCAGCCAAGAACTGTTCCTCCTCAAGTTCTTCCAATTGTGCGAGCCTTTCCTCCAGAGCGTTGCGGTTCATCATCCTTGTGAGTGCTACTGTGTGCAGACTAGGTACCATATATTCCATCGGCATGACAACTTCCATGCCATAAACTAACCAGAAAGGTGTTTGTCCCGCCAGTTTCTTGCACGTTGTCCTGTAAGCTCATAGCACTGCAAGTACGTGCAGGTCTCAATCGCTCTGCTATGCATTGCACACGTTGGTTAGTGCAGTCTCTAGTATTTTGTTGAATGCTTCTACTATCCCATTAGCTCGTGGGTGATACGGTGTACTTTTCTGATGATACACCTGGAACGCTTCTGTGAATGTGTTGATGGTTTCATTCAGGAAATGTGTACCACGATCACTCATTAAGATTTTCAGACAGTTGAATTGGGTCAACACGTTTTCAAACAAAAACTTCGCAGCAGTAGCAGCCATTCAGTCTTTGACGGGCTGCGCTTCCACCCATTGTGTCAGGTACTTCGTCGCGGTGATAATGTAGCACGCGCCTGTTTTTCCCTAAGGTTTGATAGGTCCCACAAAGTAGATTGCCGATTTCTCAAATGGTTGCAGCATCATTTGTGGATTCAACAACATCTCGTCCCTCCGTGATGTTTTTCTGGTCCTTTTACGTATATTGCAAGCCTTACAGTGTGCTTTTGAATCTTGGTGAAGGGTTGGCCACCACAACCCTGCACAAAGAATCTTTTTTGCGGTTACTCATCCTTTATAGTGTCCTACTATAGCACCCCCATCTGCTTCCGCGAGGATCTGACTTCCTTCAAATTCAGGTATGTACCTTCGCAACATCTCATCATTTCCCATTTTGTATAGGTTCCCCGCGATGACAGAAAAAACCGTCATGTGCACCACCAATTCATTCTTCTTTTGGATGGAGTATTCCTTCAATGTAGTTCCTGTTGTCAAAAAGTGGATTATATCTTCGAAGTGCCCATCTGCGACGCGCATAGCAAAGAGTTGTGCATCCAGTAATCCTTCCTCCAAACTATTAGGTTCCTCACCTATCTCAAAATGCGACATGTGATCTGGTCCTACGTTCCGGTGTCCAGGTTTTACCATGACCTCAAAGTCATATTCTTGGAACAATAATAGCCACCTATATTATTTGGATTGGTTAAGCACCATTTAGCAAGCTTACACTTGATGCTAGATACTTGCCGACGATGCCAGATTACTCTGAACTTTAAGAGGTGCAGATTCCTCATTCCCTTTGGGAACCTGTTGGGATATGTGGTCTGCAAACAGGGATTGATGGTGGACCCCATGAAGGTTGTAGTGATTTTAAATTTGGAAGCACGTGAAGTGTTAAAAAAAAATGCTCTAGCTTGAGACACATAGGGTACTACAAGAAGTTCATCAAAAGCTATGCCCAAATCACCACGCCGATGGAGAAACTATTGAAAAAGGATGTCACATTTTGCTGGAATAATGATTGCATGAAGAGCCTACATGCCCTAAATGGGAAATTGGCCTCTGCTCCAATCCTGGTCTATCGAAAATGGGATGTGGAGTTTCATGTCCATGTTGATGCATTGTGTATTATGCAGGGAGTAGTTCTCACACAAGAGGGTGGAGAGGGCTTGGATCATCCTATCATGTTTGCAAGTTGTATATTGTCCAAAGCCAAGAAGAACTATTCCACAAATGAGCGCGAGGGGTTGGTAATGGTGTACACACTCTAAAAATACTAGAATTATTTGCTAGGAGGACATTTCAAGATGTATACATACCATTCTAGGCTAAAGTACTTGGTCAATAAGCCTATGTTGGGGGGGCACATATATAGGTGGCTCTTATTGTTCCAAGAATATGACTTTGAGGTTGTGGTGAAACCTAGGCACCTGAATGCAGGACCGGATCACTTGTCACATATTGAGACAGGCGAGGAACCTAATAGTTTGAAGGAAGGATTACCGGATGCACAACTCTTTGTTGTGTGCATCGCAGATGGGAACTTTGAAGATATAATCCACTTTCTGACAACAGGGACTACGCCGAAGGAATACTGCATCCAACAGAAGAAGGAATTGGTGGTGCACGAGATGGATTTTTCCGTCATCGCGGGGCACCAATAAAAAATGGGAAATGATGAGATGTTGCAAAGGTACATACCTGAATTTGAATGAAGGTAGATCCTCATGGAAGCACATGGGGGTGTTGTAGGAGGACACTATGCAGGACGAGCGACCGTACAAAATATTCTTCGCGTAGGGTTGTGGTGGCAAACCCTTCACCAGGATTCAAAATCACACTGTAAGGCTTGCGATAAATGTCAAAGGACTGGAAAACCATCGCGGAGGTATGCGATTCCATTGAATCCACAAATGATGCTGCAGTCATTCGATAAATGGTCAATCGAGTTTGTGTGACCTATCAAACCTCAGGGAAAAACAAGGGCGCACTACATTATCACCGCGACAGATTACCTGACACGATGGGTGGAAGTGCATCTGGTAAAAGACTGCATGGCCACTACAACTGCGAAAGTTTTGTTTGAAAATGTGTTGACCCGATTCGACTGTCTGAAAATATTAATGAGGGATCGCGGTACACATTTCCTAAATGAAACCATCAACGCACTCACATAAGATTTCTAGGTGTATCATCAGAAAAGTACATCGTATCACCCACAAGCCAATGGGATGGTAGAAGCATTCAACAAAATACTAGAGACTATGCTAACCAAAGTGTGCAATGCACAGCGAAGCGATTGGGACCTGCGCATCCCTGTAGTCTTATGCGCTTATAGGACAACATGCAAGAAACTAATAGGACAAACACCTTTTTAGTTAGTTTATGGCACGCAAGTTGTCATGCTGATGGAATATATCATACCTAGTCTACGCATAACAACACTCACAGGGATGACAGACTGCGATGCTTTGGAGGAAAGGCTCGCACAATTGGCAGAACTTGAGGAGGAACAGTTCTTGGTTGGTTTTCATCAACAAGTGTGCAAAAGCAGTGTGAAAAGGCCTGACATGATCGCCATATTAAGTTGTGCACCTTCAAGGTAAATGACTTAGTGCTGTTGTATGATAGTAAGTTTGAAAATTTCCAGGAACTTTCAGAATGCATTAGCTGGGACCATGCATGGTTAATGAGGTCACAGATGGAGGTGTGCTCTAGCTAGTCAAATAAAACGGAGAACCCTTCCCAGGTAAAGTGAATGGCAGCCGCTTGAAGCACTACATGGGTGGGCCAACTATTTAACTAGCCGGCAGAGGCACAATCTTTTCACTTTGAGGAGCCGAACAAAGGTGCGGGAGAATAAACAGAAGTAGCAAATACCAGTAGAGATGTATGGAAACAATTCAAACATAGATTTTTTGGAACAACAAATGCAGTAGATTCAGCAAGCATCAGCTCATTGCACTACGGACCTCAACGCAGTTCGAGAACAGTTGGAGGGACTTCACACCAAGATCATCGTGTCGACCGAGTGACTCAAGGGCGAGTCACGATGTTTGCATTGGGGGCCTATTGGGCATGGAATCCCCCCAAGGCATGTTTTGGGGCTCAAATCCCACGTTTTGACTTAATCTTGTTGCAAAGACTCCGTGAATTGTGGGCTCAGAGCGCGAAATGTATAACAGAGTCACAGGGTTGTTTGCCCTACTCTTTTAATGTAATTTCAGCCTACCCATGGTTTGTAGACCATAAGATTGTATAAACAGAGCAAGGCTCTAAGTGTAAAATAAAATTTCATGTATTTCCGTATATAACTAGCACTCTAACCACTCTTCCTTCGATACCTACAGATTCTTATTTTCATACACCGTGAATTCATGAATTTTCTTGTGCAACCACTCTTCAATTTCTTTCTTTGTCAGATTCTAGTAACATGACATCATACATCCCTTATGCAGATCTCGGTCCTGGCAACGGAACCATTTGTTGGCTTGTACAAGCCTAACCCAAGTTCAAAGATGATTTAGCCAAACAAATCCCAGTACTACTGGCCCTTCCGACAATAGTCCGTGGAGTGAAGACAGAGGTCTCACCTGAAGTAGTATGGGAGGGTGCTAGAAAGAGTTTTCCGTATCCTGGAGATGTCTGATGAGTTCGAGTGGTCCACGGTTTGACCTTGCGCACACGTCACTACGAGCACTTACCCGTACCTCGCAGCCTAAGACACTGTCTTTGCACAGCCCTACCCAGAAGCCAAACACTGTTAATTGATTACTTAGCCTACTTGTATGTGTTAAAGTATACTTAGCAATATAAATCATTCATATAGGTACACGTAGTAAATAAACAGTATATTTGCAATTTATATCAGGCATGTAATAACCAAAGAACAGGTACACGGAATTAAGATAAAACTTCTCTTTATTACTTTCTTCCCTAGTTACAAACTTGACTCCACCCTACGCACTCAGCTGCAGGGGTCCGTGCACTTAGCTATGGACTGCTAGGCCTCTGCACACTGAGCTACAAAGCCTTCTCCTATCCTATGACCCAAGACACACTTAGACACTCAGACTCTTTCTCTTCGCTTCTGCTTCACTATCTCTTTCTTCTGTTTTCTCTTACACTTAGCACCTCACTCTATTAATACAATCCCATGGTCTGCAGACCATGGGTAGGCAAAAATTACATTACAAGGCTAGGGCAGACAACCCTATGACTCTATCATACATTTCGCGCTCCGTGCCCGCAATTCGCAGAGTCTTTACAATAAGATTTAGTCAAAACTTGGGCTTTGAGCCCCAAAACATGCCTTGGGAGGATTCCAAACCCAACAACAAGGATTCAATAGGAAAAAGATGCATGGTTGTTGGCTTGTTGGGGCCTGACCCAGGTTTGGAGTTAATTAGCCAAACAAATCCGTGTACTACTGGCCCTTTTGGCAATAGTCCATTGAGCGCAGACTGAGGTCTCACCTGAAGTAGTATGGGAGGGTGCTAGAACTAGGTTTCCACACCATTGAGATGTCTGAGATGTTCGACTAGTCCTTTGTTTGCTTTTGCATGCAGGTTGCTTTATGCACTTCATGTTCCTCATGGCCTGATACACTGCCTTTGCATAGCCCTAACCAGGGGCTCTGCCACACTCTGTGCTATTAACCGAGATCTTACTTGTCTTCCAGTGTTAATTAACTACCTTTACGTACTTGAATGTATTATCATTAGCAATACAAATCATTCATACACAACCGCGCATGTGATGCAGGAAAGTGTTCCCTCTACGGACAGAGACAACCCCTCTAGCCCTAGAGTGGGTCTACTCACAAACAAGGAAATATCAACAATAGCTTTCCTTAAACAGTCAAATTTGGAGGCCTACCTCAACCGGTGGTCGATGGAGTTCTGTTGCACTGCTCCAGCTTTCTCTTCCTTCTCCTCAGCAAGTGATCAACCTGAAACAATGTAAAGGAAATACAACAAAGCACGTAATCGGAAAACAACAATGATCTATTTACTCACAAAGTCAAGAAGTCATGAGCTATCAAGTAAATTACATACAAGACATAGGAAAACATCATTGATTGTATTAATAATGAAATAAGAGGAAGCCTACAACCGGAGTCTTGATGTCACAAGCCTTCTCAGAGGGATCTAGACAACATGTTCTTCAAGCATTCACTCTTTGAAGATGAATCTCCCAACATACAAAGTCTCTCTCTCTTACCCACAAGTTTTACATCAAATCAAGGGCACTTCACAACCTTCCACAAGCTATCAGCACTCTCACACTTGTTCACACCCACGCCTGCTATCTATCAAAAGCACTAACAACACTGCTCAATCCAAGAATTTACCAACTAGTTGATCATAGCAAAGGTGAGTGTTTAAATAGGAGAAGGAGTCTCCATCAAAGGTGGAAGAGAGAGATTATCCCTAAAGAAGGTAGAACAATTGATGGAATTGCCACACCAGGGAAGCAAGGGCGACACAAACTAGGCCAACAACCAAGTCTGGAGTCATCTAGAAGGCTAATTGTTGGAACAAATTTGCCTAATCTAGATCATCATGGGTACATAACTGAGACTTAGTGCTGAAATCACTAGTGAGCAGTGTAGCCAGTCAAATCATCGCTAAAGACTCAAAGTAACCTCGTGCTGGAGCATGAAATCGGACCATCATGGGAATCAGATGTACTTCCGTGCTGGCATTACGACTGAATTGTTTATGAGCACCCTTCATCACGTTATTAAGTCCATAGTCATGATGAGGTAGATAACTTAGGAAAAGTGGGTCAATTGGCAGCATAAGATAGCATTTGTTCAACATGACCATGTTTGACTTGGACACATGACACAATAGGAGGACTGGGAGTGAAGGCAGTGACAAATTACTGTGTAATAGATGCCCCCTAAAGTATGAAGCCTGAGAGAGTGGGAGGGGTGAAATGCTTTACAAAACTAACTGAGCTGAAACATCATCTGGAAGAACCTCCAGGCACAAGTACAGATGATATCTCTGATAGTGAAATACATGTAGTCTAGGCATGGACGCAGCCATCCAAAAGACATACGGACTAGGTCTGTGGTATGGACGCAGCCATCCAACTAATAAGACCATGATAATGATAAAGGTATGGTCGCAGCCATCCATCAATGAGTTATGTAATCACGAACCAATCCACGCAGCCCGAACATGTGTGATCTGAGTTCGAGGTCTTGAACCCAACCGATCATAGTACCAATTCTAACATGCGAATAGAGGTGCTGAAGTCGAGCATGATAGAAAATTTCTTGATTACCAATTGATGATGTAAACCATTAACAAGCACGAGAGAAACCACCAATAATGCCAATGGTTCTCAAGGTACTGTCTAGTACAATCCACGAAGTGTGAAGAATAAGCTGAAGTCGAACACCCATGGAATCACCCGGTCGATGACCAATGATGCAAGTTGACCATCAGGCGCGAAGAACTTGCCATTGAGGCATGCAAGCTCCAAAGTACCAAAAGGGATCTCTAGATAAATCTCCTGGATAATGAGCTAATGTCGATAGGAGACAATCCCTTGTAGGAGGGCCATAATGTTTCCCCCATCAATGACATAAGACGAGGAACAAGCGGTAGATGATGAAACAGAGTATCAGAGGAAAAAGAGGGTGTAAACTGCAGAAGGATTATACTCTTGAACATGTCGGTGACACGACTCTGGAGGGTGGCAGAATTCAGGTACCAAAGGATCAGAGGCATAATGGAGACAACATGGATCAGATGGATAAGGCTAAATGACAACCCAAACCCGTGGAAGGCCAAATGACGATGTATGGATATCCCAACCCAACAAGAAGCAAAAGTGTCAATGTTCAAGAGTGACTAGCTACCATAGACAATCAATGGTGATTTCCAAATTTTCCCCCACCATTGCTGGCGAGTACCCCAATTATTTTTGAAAACAAGCTTGAAGGGGATAGCATATGCTTGCAATATAAGTTCGAACTTCGGTCAAATCCAACCTAGTAATAGTTTAACGAGCCCTAGGGAGGAGAAGCTCGAGTCTCATCATGGTGACGAGTCCAATGTCGTCAGATTTTAATGAGTTTGACATAGGTAAAACTCGGAGCCTTTTTCATGTTTAGAGGGTTTGAAAAAGACATGGAAAAGAAAACTCGAGGGGGGTTCTTTTTCATAAATTTGTGTCTCTCGAGTCTGAAAAAGCATAAAACGATACTCGAAAGAACTACTTGACCATTATGATCAAGGAGTACTTTTCGTGATTAGTGATCTCGACCTGAAAAAGTAGAAAAGTGATCAAAACCACGTTGTTTCGTAACCAATAACAAGATTGAAACGACAAAAGCTCGACAATCTTTTCTCATTTAAACGGTCGAAAAAGAGCTTAAAGCAAATCGCCTCTCATTTCATTTAATGAGTCGAAAGGGTCAACTTAGCTATCTTTTCATTTTTGAAGTCAAAAAAGAGCATTAAAGACGACTCTACGGACCAAGTGCATACGTAATTCCATGACTTGTAGTTCTGCACAAAACACGTCAAACGTAAAACCCATTCGACATGAATGATTAATATATTTAGAAATCAAAACTCCAATTAAAAATGGTAAATACCCACATTCTAAAGTGCAATTTTTCAATATTTCAAAAAATTACTATAAAAGGGGGGTAATTCATTTCATTTTTACCATTTGCACTGCTCAGTTTACCATTGGAGCATTTGGACCACCAACCGGAGCGATTTTCTCAAGCTAATTCCAGCCTCATTTGTCGACGGTTTGCTGTGAAACTTCTACCAAGTAGGTAGACTTCCTCCTGCGCTTCATTTCAATGGTTTTTTTATGCATTCGAGCATTAGGCATGTAGGTCTAGGTGGATTTGTTGAGTCGGGATCTGCCACTCGGTCATCGCGGGTATGCCCCTCGGGTCCACGATGACTGAGTAAAATTTACATGTAACGTTTTCCAATCATCGCGAGAATATGATGTATTCTTGCGATGACCGCGAGAAAAATGAACTACCAACCTTGCACCATCGCGACTGTTTTAAAAATAGCCACGATGGCGACGCAAAACTAGTTTTTTGTGTAAATTATGGATTGAAATTTACAAACAAAGTTCTAATTCATTTTTTCTCGTCATGCAGGGCATCATGTCATTTGTCTGGCAAGAACGAACTCATGATTTTAATGATGAGGCAGCTTTTGCTGATTTTGGGTGTTGAAATGCCTTACGTGCATGTGGGTTGCTAAAATTCTTCCTAACTTCACATCTTCGGTCCCAACCCGATTTACTAGAGCTGATAATCCGTGCATGGAACCCAGTAAACGGAAAATTCATAATCCGTGGCTGAGACATCAAGTTCAATGCAAGAGACATTTATTTTTTGACCGGATTGTCCCGTCGTGGTGAGAGGCCGATCCTAGAAGGCCAACGCCCTAGGTGTGAGTCTCTAGAGATGCTGATGGCACTAATATGCCCCCGAGCACACAAGACAAAGAGCGGGAAGGTGGAAATCCCGATGGTGGAAGATGTGGTCCTTCGTGCAGTTCTTTTTATGGTAACCAGGGTAGCAGGCTCCCAAGCCCAACATGAGGCATCGAAGACCCACCTCCGATTGGCTCTTGAATGCCTTAATCTGACCATGTTCAACTGAGCGGAAACTGACGACTAACATGAAGAGACAACTTACCAACTGTCGTCAAGGAGAGACGAAACAATTTGGCTACATGTCTATCTTGATCCCACTCATGCTGGAGTGGGTGTCGGCACTGTAGTTGCAAGACATGGTCTTGGACGCACCCAGGCCGCGAGAGCCCAGGATCACATGATGGGCCCACGTTATGCCACGAGGAGGTGGCGGACCAGTGTCATGAGGGGTATTATTCCGTGAGTGGCTGGAGCGCCAGATGATCTTTGTTGAGGACTAGCCATATGCTAGGATGGACTTTCGTGTTGATCCCAATATGCAGCTACCCCCTAGCGAGGAGTGGGATGATGGCGGTAAGCACTTGATCATGCTATCTTTGTATTTTATTTTTTATGATGTTTTTTGGATTTTTTCATGCATATGTCCTAATGAGGTACTCTATGGTATTTTCAAATGTGGGACTAGTGAGGCCTGTAGACCTTGCTCCAGAGGCAAGGATGGACCCACAGGGTATCAGGGAGCTAGCCTTAGCTCCTCCAACTAGCGATTCGATATAGATAGTGGCCCAAAATTGCGAGGGTCTGATAGCGGGGACCCATGATTACATGGGGATCGAGGAGGTCCCGATAGAGTTCCAGATTCACACAGTAGGGGTGATTCCTAGGGTGCACTGACTATTGAGACGAGTTGCATGAGAAGTGGTGTGCTATAGGGAGCATAAACCACCACAGTAGATACCTAGGCTTTATTTCCTACTGATTTTTTGAGAGACATGTGTCTCAGATGTACAGACTCTATTTGGACATATACATTTATTTTTTGAGCACCTCAGTGCACCACACGAGATATATATATACACATATTCCTATGGTTCATTATTGTGCTTTGAATGCTTCTATATGTTGTTTTGATTACATGTTACGCAAATGTATGTCTAATACATAGTTGGCTAATGCATCAGTTAATGTATTTAATCGTCTTGGAATGTGTTGATATGTGATAAAATCAAAATTCCTTTCTAACAATTTAACATGCAAATACAACCTTAAAATCTTATGATCTCTAATGGAATAATGCCCATTAAGCTGGTGGGAAACAAGCTAAGAGTCCAGATTCACAACCAATGCACGAATGTCGAGGTTGATAGCCTCGGTTAATAATTCAATAACAACACTATATTCCACGACATTGTTTGTGGTACAACCCAGACAAACACCTTTAAGGTATACTAACTCACTGTGAGGATCGTAGATCACCCATGCTGCAAAAGACAGGTTGCATGTACTACGGTAGGCACCATCAGTGAAACCAACTTAAGGTGTACCATACATCTGCATACGAATCAAAAAGACATAATAAGTGGCAATTATGCCTACACACCAAGCCAAAACATGAAAACACACACACACACACAACAAACCTGCTGAAAACACAGGTATGTACAAATCAGGGTGCATGGGTTCATGCATAATATTTTTTTAGATAAAGCCCATTTCGGGGCTTATCTAGAGGGTTCCATTCATAATCAATCAGCTCATAGGCCCCTTTTGGCAAAACTTGCTTTACAATATAAGGCTCATGCCACATAGGCTCGAATTTGCCTCCCCCCAACTTCTCATTCGCTTGATCATAAAGCAGGACTAAATCTCCTTCAACAAAAGAACGAGGATGGACATTATGATTGAAGTGAGTTTTCACTCTCTTCTTTTGTTCTTCAATGCCCAGAGAGGCTAGCCGACGGGTCTCGTCTAGTCGCTCTAGATAGAGAAGGCGTTCTTTTACTGGAGTAGTGTTGGGGAGTAATTCGATGACAAACTTCAGAGAAGGCATCTCACACTCAATGGGAAGGGTAGCCTCCACACCGTACACTAATTGGAATGGGGTGAATCTGGTGGCATCATTCACTGACATTTGGTAGGCCCATAGGGCGGAGAGGAACATAAAATGCTAGTTGGACTTATGCATGCCAATGGTGCGTTGAAGCATTGTGACTAGAACTTTGTTGACAGCTTCTACTTGGCCATTGGCCTGAGGATAGTACGGTGTCGAGCTATCATGCCATAGGCCCAACTGGGTCGTTAACTCAGTCATCATATAATTACAGAAATGTTTTCCGTGATCAGTGACGATAGCCTGAGGGATTCTGAATCGTGAAATAACATGATTGAACAAACATTGTGCCACTGTGTGACCGTCCTCAGATAGTGTAGGCATTGCCTCAACCCATTTTGTGAAATAATCAATGGAAACGATGATATACCCATGCCCCCTAGCCAAGCAAGGGTTACAAGTCATATAATAAATGCCCCATTTGGCAAAAGGGCTGATGGTAACAACAAGGTGCAATGGACCAGGAGGTGCGTGCATTTTCCGTTTGTAGATTTGGCACTCAGGACAAGAATGGATGGCAAGAATGCAATCCTTGAAGATGGAGGGCCAAAAATAACCAGCACGAAGAATCTTCTAAGCAGTGGCATATCCAGACATATGACCACCACAGGCACTAGAATGGCAGTCATTTAGAACTCATTCGGCTTCCTCGAGTGTTAAACATCGGTGAAGGACAGAGTTGACATTGAGTCAGTACAGGGTGTCCCCAATAATGCGATAAGGTTGAGAATGATGGCGAATGTGTCACCGAGCATCCTTGGGCAAATCGGGATGAAAAGAGGACGCCTGAAGATAGACAATAATATCCCCATACCAAGGATCGAGGGTGTTGATCAAGAACGGAGTTTCATCCAGAATATGGTCCTCTAACTGAGAGGGCACGGTAGCAGATGGCAAAGAGCAAAGCAATTCAGCGAAGATGAGGGACTTCTTAGACTTGGCGGTGGTGAAATCCAAGTCAAACTCTTGGAGGATGACAATCCACTTTGAGTATTTGCCCCCCAGTAACTGATGTGACAAAATGTACGTCCTCGGGTTGCAATAAAAAATCACCGTCATGGTGCGCAATAGTATATAATCGCAGAAACATTGGATGCCACAAATAGAGGCCAGTGCCAACTTCTCGCCATGGGCATAGCGAGTTTCAATATCAAGTAGAGTGTGGCTGAGATAATAAATGACATGCTGAGTACCATCATCGTCATCTTGGACTAGAACCATGCCGATGGTGGTATCAGCAGCGGCTAAATAAAGAGTGTAGTCCCGGTGATAATCAGGGGGACGTAACAAAGGAGCAAAAAAAAGGAGAGCCTTTAGGTGCTCGAATGACTCTTGTGCAGTGGTATCCCAATGAAAAGGGGTGTCGCGTTTCAATAACCGTGTATAGCCTTTAGCCACCTTGGCATAATTCAGAATGAATCGTCGTAGAAAATTTGCTTTTCCCTGTAAACTCTGCAATTGCTGCAAAGAAGTAGGGGAGGAAGATTCAGGATGGCTTTGACTTTAAGAGGATCCAAACAGATACCCTCTCGGGAGACGATGAACCTGAGAAGTCTGCCAGACTCCACACAGAAGATACACTTATGCGGATTGAGCCAAATACGATAGTGTCTACAACGAAGAAAAATTTCACGAAGGTGGGTGGGATGGTCTTGGCATTTTACCGAATGAGCCGGAAGGTCATCCAGGTAAGGCTGCACAATGTGTCGAATATCATGAAACGCGTATGACATTGCGCGTTGGAAGGTGGCACCGCCATTCTTTAAGCCAAAAGGGAGCTTCTTATAAGTGAAAGTACCCCACGGACATATAAAAGCGGTCTTGTGTTGATCGACAGGGGCAATATTAATCTGGTTATAACCAGAAAAGCCATTCATGAAAGAGTATATTTCACTCCCGGCACAGTCATCAATGAGCTGGTCAATGAAGGGTGTGGGGAAGTTATCTTTGGGATAGGCCCAATTAATATCATGGTAATCAACACATACCCTAATAGTGCCCTGTTTTTTAGTGACAGGGACAATATTAGAGACCCAATCTGTGAGTGGGATGGGGTAGATAAAACCAACCTTAAGAAGCTTTTCAACTTCTACCTTAATAGTTGCAGCCTTTCGAGGGTGCATGGGGCGTAGACACTGTTGAACAGGCTTAGCACCTGGATAGCTAGGTATCTCATGCACCACAATGTTGGGATCGATGTCAGGCATCTCCTCATAAGACCAGGCAAACACATCACGAAATTCACGAAAAGTACCTCTATAGAGTTGAATCTCCTCTGGAGTACAAGTTACTCCAACATGAATGTGCTTGACAATCCTTGGTTTAACAAAGATGTCGATTGGCTGAGTTTGCGTGATGTTCCCCATATTCCCTTCAGAAGACACTTGATAGATTTGGATAGGTGTCTGAATAGGTTGAAAAGGGAAATAAGAAGCAAATCGTTCAAGACAAGTAAGCATTTCCCGATTGGTAGGGAGAAATGAGGAACGATGGTGATGATCAAGCCAAGGGGGTTCCTCGAAAGACATAGTCTCAATGATCGCTTCATCAGAAGGAAAAAGTTCTTGTAATGGGTCTAAAGAAGTTTTATCTCCAAGCCAAGGGGGTTGCATGTACGAGTTGAGAGCTCTGCTCGAAGGAGTAGGTTCAGAAGATGGAGCCGATGCCAAAACAATTTCGACGTAGTTGAGCTTGGCAAGACTCAACGACATCTCATCGCCCCAAGATTCTATCTGATCAGGAGGGGGAAGAACCCATGGATCAGAGAGAATAGAAATCATATTAATAGGGGTGATGTTGGGAGGTGGGAGTGAAAAGACACCCATAAGGGCAGGGTCTTTAAAGAGTCCAACACCCACACTCTCAAGAGGAACTGAGGTATGCTCCACAAAAGGTACGGTGCCATCAGAGGAAGATGCGAAGAAGGAGAGCTGGTCCACCATGACGATCTTCCCTTGATGAGGGAAGAGAATGAGACAAAATAGGGATGAGTCCATGGCTCGCATGGCATATGCCCAACTTCGTCCTAGAAGGAGGTTGTAACTTAAATTTGCATCAACAACTTTGACCTCTACTTCGATCGTCTTTCCTTCCAATGTAATGGGAAAGCGTTGGAGTATACCATAAGGACGAGACTCTTTCCCATCAAAAGCTTCCAAGGTCATAGGAAACTAGCTCAGAGTCAGAGAACCAATAGACTTCCAACAAGCAACAGACACTCTCACACTTGTTCACACCCACACCAACTATCTATCAAAATCACTAACAACACTGCTCGATCCAAGAATTTATCAACTAGTTGATCATAGCAAAGGTGAGTGTTTAAATAGGAGAAGGAGTCTCCATCAAAGGTGGAAGAGAGAGCTTATCCCCAAGGAAGGAAGCACAATTGACGGAACTGCCACACTAGGGAAGGAAGGGTGACACAAACTAGGCCAACAACCAAGTTTTGAGTCATCCAGAAGGCCAACTGTTGGAACAAATTCGCCCAATCTGGATCATCGTGGGTATATAACTGATACTTAGCACTGACATCACTAGTGAGCAGTGTAGCCAGTTAGATCATCGCTAAAGACTAAAAGTAACCTCGCGCTGGAGTATGAAATCAGACCATCGTAGGAATCAGATGTACTTCCACGCTGGCAGTGCGGCTGAACTATTTATGAGCACCCTTCAGCGCGTATATTAAGTCCATAGTCACGATGAGGCAGATAACTTAGGAAAAGTGGGTCAATTTGCAGCATAAGAGAGCATGTTTTCAACATGAGCATGTTTAACTTGGACAGATGACACAGTAGGAGGTCTGGGGGTGAAGGAAGTGACAAATTACTGTAATAGCATAGTAAATAAGTAGTGTATTTGAAAATTATATCCAATCATGCATTAAACCAAGAAAAGATACACAAAATTATAGACAAACTTCTCTTTATTGATTCTTCCAATGGTTACATACTCAACCTGCCCTACGCACTCAGCTGTGGAATATTATGCCTCTGTGCACTTAGCTGCAGAGCCTTCTCCTACTCTATGACCCACAAACACACTTTACACTTCGACTCAATCACTCGGACATCCCATATTTCTATTAGTTAGTTCTACACTTAGAGCCTCTCTCTATTTATACAATCCCATGGTCCGCGGACCATGGGTAGGTCTATCTAGCCTGTTAGGTTCCTATACCAATAGGAATCATAATTTTGAATGATTAAGGTTGAGCCTTGTAATATTGTACATACCTTTGCTTTCTGCAAATGTTTTCCATATTAAAAAAGTAAAAAATGTAAAGAGGGTATGTACTAAAAGAATAATCAAAGGACAAAAAGAATGAAAATAGGTCAAAAATGAAATATATGAACCCCAAAAGACAAAAGAGACCATGAAAGTGTGCAATTCAAAATGCCACTACTATTTACTTTTTATGCATAATAAATGATTATGTGTGGCTTGTTACTTATGCCACAATCCATGATGGTCAAAATGTTTAAACTTTGCTATTTCATGCTTTGAATTTTATGTTTATAGGTAGTGAATAAATCTGACCAAACAGTGTAATCTTGGCAGATCATTAGATAGATAGAGTGAATAAAAGGAGCTCATCAGTTTAATTTGAGCCCTTGGAAGGTATAATGTTAGAATTAGATAGTTTATTTTGTAAAGAAAAGAAAAATATTGATAAGGGTTTGCTAGCCTAAATGCACCCGAATAAAATGAAGAAAAAATGGTAGGATAAGTGGACAAGTAGTAGAAAGGTTGCAGAAATGTCATGTAATTGATATAAAAAACACTTATGTAATTGTTTCAGATGCATCATTTAAATATGCATAAATGGTAAACAAAAGAAAAGCAATGGTTCACAATGTGATTTACTTAACATCCCCTCATTCATTTTAACCCCCATGACACTCATTAACTTCCCTTTCATAATAAAAATATTAATACCTATAGTTTTTAAGTCAAAAAGGCTCAGAGCATTTCTCTGACTTCTGGTGGGACTGGACCCTCAGCTTGATGACTTAAGAAGGAAAGGTGTTAACTTTCATCATAATTCATTCATCACCCTCACAAAACCCCTTTTCCTAAGGTTAAGTTTTCTTGCCTAGGAAAACCCCTTTATAAATATGTTTATGTATAAAAACCTACCAAATACATTTATCCTAGGTACTAGGTATATGGAAAACACACAACATTTCATATACCTAAGCACAATACCCCTTCCGCTCATTTCACTTCATATTAACTTTTTAATTAAATATATAAAAATCCTAATAAACCCATTATCCCTTATATATTTAACTCCCTCATATAAATTAACCCCACCCCTTAGTTTATCTATAAACTATATTACTACCCCTTATCCCACAAAATATTTTTAAACCTGCCCTCAGTCCTTAACCCTGTGTTAAAGAGTACCTGATGATACTAAGCTCTAAATTAATCTCATACCATTGATGATTAGACCCATGGGGCCCCTGAAAAACATTATGGTTAAACCCTCGCACAACTCCCATCTCCCGATCACTGTTGATCATCTGTCCTCCACATCTAACGCCCCACAAGCATATTGGGCTAGCCCAATATCGACCCTTTACCCCCTTGATAAAGCAGTTTTTCCCGTAGCCCCCGATGCTACGTGTCAAGCATTGAATGGAATCAGGTGACCCCTCCCGAATACCACCCGCACCACAAAAGAGGTGCGATGGACCTCCCAAACCACTTCCCCTTTCCAGCCGAAAACCATCACTATCTATCAATTAGTGAACGCGCCAAAATTAACCGTTTTCCCTATAAAATCCTGTTTACCCCTCTTTTCACTCTTTACGTGCATTTTGCCTTTGAGAACATAGAGAGTCATTGCAACCCTTGCAAACATCCAAATTGCTCATGAACCTCTGCCATTGCCCCACAGATGCTACATATAGTCCATCTCGTTCATCATTCCATACCAGTACCGTACGAACCTCTGCAGCTGCCTTCAACCACCATTTACAGTCAATTCCACCCAATTCCAGGTATGTAATCATGGAATTCCAATTCCATTGTTAAATTACAAACTAATTCACCCTTGTGACACTGTTAGTTAAGTAAAAAAGATTTAATTTACTTAAATTTTAACACTATGAGCCATAAACAACTGTAGAACCTCCATTGCCCTAAAAGTTTGAATCACCCCCCATACTCAAATCCACAAGAACTGAGCATGGCTACCTCGATTACAATGGATGTAAGGCCCATCACTACACCTCATTTAGACCTGGACCACCTTCCTTTGGCGGATAAATATTTCCAAATAAAAGATACCACTGTCCTATAATCCTTGCTCAAAGTACATTGCCAAAGTAGGGACAAGTTCCTAAACAATGCTGATGAAATTGGCCTTTGGGAGTCAAATTTTCCCATGTACCAGTTCCCTCAAGTCCACATTTTTCCTAAAATTGTGCATATGTGTTATGCTTGCTACATCCCCAGTCACAAAACTATCATGTCTCATGACTAGAAGGTCCTATTCACCATCACTGCTCAGTATATAAATGAAATGTTGCAGCTCCAACCAGGACCAAGCCTAACCCCACTCTCATTTGGAGACTTGTTGGACTTGTATCCCAAACCTAGCCCTGCAAGGTTGGCCCAACTATTCCAAACCTTCATCAAATAATAGAAACACATCCCTAAGGACTCCCCTCCATATGTATCAGCGATTTTCTCTCCATGGGACCAGAATATTGTGGCCATGATATCTTTTGTTTTGGATTACTCCACCAGTGAGCACATTGATGAAATAATCCTTTCCTTCATGTCCATCTAAACTCCAGGGCAACCTCCTACTGTCATTTATTACTTTGCCCAATTTATTGTTGATAGGATACATGAGAAATTCCTTAGAATGAACAATGAAAGGGTTTTTAAGTACTCCTCACTTTTATACCATATGTTCTTATATTATCAATCAGAGAAGCTCCCATTCACCCTTCAAAAGCTTGACACCAAGAGTCAGCCCAGGTCAGTCATTTTTTGGACCCCATTGGTCCACCAATACCAGTCTCCATACTCGTACTGTGATTTCATTGATTTATTTGTACATCCAGTCATGGCAACATTGACTGGAAGCCCTTCTCCTAGAATCAGTCCAGAAATAAAGAGAGTCCTTCAATTGTCTAAGCAGACCAAAGTGGGTGACTGGTACCTTTACCAGAACCATACAAAAATCAGAATCTATGGTTGCACGCTTGCACCATACAAGCTACCAAGATACCTCCCAATGAGGTTGTTTGCATTAGAATACTATAGACAAACAATCAATGCAGATGAAGTAAACTTTGTCAGTACCAAGAAGAAGGCCAATTTCAAAACAAAAGACTACCTAGGCCCCTTCATATGCAACTCTAGAGAAGCAAGCAAAGAGGTAGATTTGATATTACAGAATATGAATTTCCAAATAAGTTTT
The DNA here is from genome assembly GCA_000404065.3 of Pinus taeda. Lineage (NCBI taxonomy): Eukaryota > Viridiplantae > Streptophyta > Pinopsida > Pinales > Pinaceae > Pinus > Pinus taeda. Next base: position 102,205 of record APFE031268139.1, read on the forward strand.
GTCTGGAGGTATGTTCCTTTGGAATTAATCACAAAGAAGATACAAAAGGTCAAGCTAGGACCTTTCATCCACCATGCCATACCTGAAATATAAGCATATGCAAATCAGACAAAATGGGTGGGGGGTACCCTGGTAGACCAATACAACACCAGAGTATATGTAGAGAATGCACTAATTGATTTAAAAAAGAAGCTTGATGACAACTATTTTCTCCATGTACCAAAAGAACCAGAAAATCCATTAGTACCCCTCGAGTCATGCAAACTCCTCAAAATGAGGAGAAGATCCCAAAAAGGAACAAAGAAGGGGCTTTCACTTTAGGAATGGAAACCTCTGATTTACAGTAGGAATCAAACAAGAGGCAAAGGCTAAATCCAGCCTCTGTACCAATTGCGTAGTGGGGGGCTCATGGGGGGTGGTAGCGCCCCTTATCCAGGGGGTTTAAGGGGTGCGGGTAGCCCCCCTCTACATGGTCCGGGGTAGCGCCCCGGGAAAGAAAATTTTGGACCCTATATTAGATTGGGCGAACCTAACTATGGTTTTCAGTCCATGGTTTTGGACGCGATGGTTTTCGGTCCATGGTATTGGATGCTTCGGCATGTATAAATATGTATTGTAAAATTGAAAGGAATATAATGAAAAATCAAGCTGGTAGTCTCGGTTTTGAGATCCAGTGGGAAACCTCTGTGTATATGTGTTTTATGTGTTACGCTCTCGCATTTTTATTTTTCCTGTGATTTAGAATTCGTATGCAGGTAATTTCTGTACAGGGTTAAAACTACAGCTCGGATATTTTCCTCTTAGGAAGAGTTCATCCTCATCACATTTAGGAAATTATCTATATCTCCTCAACTAGAAAAGGCTTTGGAAGTTTCCCTTGACTCCTTTTTCCTATCTACAAAGGATACCAAGCAATCATGTACCATATCTCATGGGGATCATCCCACTGAACCTAAGATCGAGGAACTTTCACCATGCCTGGTAGTAAGCCTTGTATGCATTCCCGAGACCAATTATCCATGTTTTCTTGGCATGACCAAGGAGAACTTTCAGAGTGGGCCAAATGAAGAAATGGGCCAATACCACCAAGATTACATCAAGCATTGGTTCCAGATCACAATCCAATAAAAGTTCCACTCTCATCTTCAAGTACTCTTTGTATCACATCTTTCAAAGCTGTTGATTTTTCATGCTCATGTACATTCTAAATTTTATATGTTAAATTTGAGCATGAATATATATTTGTACCTGATATGCACATGCATCATTAGAAGTTATCTTTCACTTGAAGGAGGACATATTCTCTCCAGTATAGTAGGAAAGTTAGTGTTAGGTTCCTATACCAATAGCAGTCATAATTTTTTAATGGCTGAGATGAAACCTATAATATGTACATACCTTTGCCTTCTACAAATGTTTTCCATATTCAAAAAAAATAAAAAATGTAAATAGGGTATGTCCTAAAATAATAATCAAAGGACAAAAATAATAAAAAAGTAAAAAAAGATGAAAAATATGAACCCCAATAAAAGAAAATACCATGAAAGTGAGCAAGCCAAAATGTCACTACTATTCACTTAATGTGCAAAATAAATGATTGTGTGTAGCTTGTAATCTTTTCCGCAATCCATGACAGTCAAAATATTTAAACTTGGTTATTTCATGTTTTGAATTTCATGTTGATAGTCAGAGAATAAATATTTGACCAACTGTTTAATCTTGGCAGATAATTAGATAGGTAGAGTAAATAAAAGGAGCTCAACTGTTTAAACTGAGCCCTTGGATGCAATAAGGTTAGATTTAGTTAGTTTACTATTTTAAAGAAAAAGAAAATGTTTGATAAGGGTTTGCTAGCTCAAATGCACCCTAATAAAGAGAAGTAAAAATGGTAGGATGAGTAGATGGGTAAGTAGTAGAAAGGTTGCAGAATTTTGATGATTGATTAGACAAAGCACGTGTATCATTTTTTTCATCATAAAAGTTCCAAATGTGAATGGGCACTCAAGCATGCAGATGAATATAAAATTCAATTAACTAATTTCCCTCATTCATTTCACCTTTTACTTAACTAATTCCCCACAATAAAGATCAAAGTACTTAAAAACCCTAAATCAAAGAGGCTGAGAGAATTTCTCTGACTTTTGGAGGGAACAAACCCTCGGCTCAATGACTTATAGGCGATAAGTAATAAAATCCCCTCATAAACATTCATTCCCCCCCTCAGTTCATTCATATTTCCTAATAATATTCTTTCATAAGGATAATCACTTTTACCTATGAAAAGTATTTGTTCCCCCACATAACTCATTTTCACATCAAAAAACCACAAAAAACACTATATCGTAAGTTTTATCAGAAAGAATTAAAAACATGAAAATCGTATGCTTAGGGTATGGTGCCCCTTTCACTCATTTAACTAAATTATTAATTTATTATTAAATCCCTAGTGAAAACCCATTTCCCATATATATATTAACTCCCACAATATTAAGTAATCCCACCCTAGTTTAATTATAT